>SEYY01022061.1:115000-141937 GCA_009176605.1 Armadillidium nasatum | reverse complement strand
GTTTGTTCTCGTGTCTCTAATTTGGAGTCTTCCGAATTTTCCACCTTATGGCTTAGGCTCTCTTGCCATTCTACGACTAAATTCATTTGTTCAGTTAATTTAATTCCTAATTCTACTGACTATCCAAAATTCTTCGACTATTTAAACTATAAAATAGAGCACATTCTCTCTTCTTCTCCTTTCTCTGAAATCATCATATTAGGTGATTTCAATGTTCACCACCGCCAATGGCTTTCTTCAAGTTCTCATGATACAGCTGGTGAACGTGCCTTCCTTTTCGCTATCCAAAACGACCTTGAGCAGTTGGTGCAGCTCCCTACTCGTATCCCTGATCGTCTTGGAGATGAACCCAACATTCTAGACCTTTTCCTAACTTCTAATCCTTCTCCTTATCCTGTTAAACTCTTTCCTCCTCTGGGTTCCTCCGATCAC
Source organism: Armadillidium nasatum (assembly GCA_009176605.1). Classification (NCBI taxonomy): domain Eukaryota; kingdom Metazoa; phylum Arthropoda; class Malacostraca; order Isopoda; family Armadillidiidae; genus Armadillidium; species Armadillidium nasatum. The sequence continues at coordinate 141,505 of SEYY01022061.1, read as the reverse complement.
CTTCTTATCTCTGTATCCTCTTCTATCTCTTCAAGTCTTCCGCAGGAAAGACCCCCTTCTACGGAAAGGAAACGTTTGTGGCACTTCGGTGCCGCAAGCTGGTCGGACTTGCGGTCGTACTTCTTCGATTTCCCGTGGAATGATTATTGCTTCCGTGGAAGGGGTCCCTCGGAGTGTGCAGAACGCATTACCGAGGTGATTCTCTCTGGCATGGAGGCATACATTCCATATTCTTTCCCTTCTACTAAACCTAACAAACCTTGGTTTAACTCTGCTTGTTCTCGTGCTATCCGCCGCAAGGATGCTGCCTTCAGGGATTACCGTCGTCTTCAAACTCCAGAAACTCACGCTACTTATATTTCATTCCGGAATCGTGCAAAATCTATCCTTCGTAACACTAAAAACTCCTCTCTCCGTAGAAAATGCAATAATCTTTCTGGTTCCTCTTCTTCACGTTCTTTCTGGCATTTTGCAAAAAATGTCAACTCTAATTTTGCTTCTTCCTCTTTCCCTCCTTTAATATCTTCCGACGGCACAACTGCTGTTTTACCTTCTTCTAAAGCTGAACTTTTTGCTCAAACTTTTGCCTCTAATTCAACCTTAGACGATTCCGGAGCTATTCCTCCTCCTTCAACCCCTCTAACTCAATTATGCCTAAAATTAGAATTTCTTCTAAAGATGTTATTTCTGCTCTCTATGAGCTTAATACTAAGAAGGCTTACGGTCCTGATGGTATTCCTCCCGTGGTTCTCAAAACTTGTGCTTCCGAGCTTGCACCCTGCCTCGGTAAACTATTTCGTCTTTGTCTCTCTACTTCAACCTTCCCTTCTTGCTGGAAACGTGCGCTCATTCAACCTGTGCTGAAGAACTGGGACCCCTCTCAACCCTCCAACTACCGCCCTATTTCTTTGACCTCCGTTCTCTCTAAAGTTTTCGAATCTATCCTTAACAGGAAGATTTGGAAACATCTCAATTCTTCTAATCTTATCTCTGATCACCAGTATGGCTTTCGTAAGAAACGCTCTACGGGTGATCTTCTTTCCCTTCTCTCTGACTCTTGGTCCTCCTCTATTCGGCATTTCGGTGAATCTTTTGCTGTCGCGCTGGACATTTCGAAAGCCTTCGATAGAGTCTGGCACAAAGCTTTGATTTCTAAACTTCCCTCTTTCGGTATCTATCCTTCTCTCTGTGATCTTCTCGCTAATTTCCTTTCTGGTCGTTCTATAGCAGCTGTTGTAGACGGCCACCGTTCATCCTTTAAATCTATTAACAGTGGTGTTCCTCAGGGTTCTGTCCTATCACCTACACTTTTTCTACTTTTCATTAATGACCTTCTCTCTATCACCTCATCTCCTATCCACTCCTATGCTGATGACTCCACCCTTCTTTATTCCTTCCAGTTTGAAAAACGTCCCACCCAACAGCAGTTGATAAACTCGAGAAGGGTAGCCTTGGAGCAGCTAACCTCTGATCTTTCTCATATTTCAAATTGTGGCAGAGAAAACATGGTTGTTTTCAATGCCTCAAAAACTCAATTCCTTCATCTCTTCACTCGACACAATCTTCCACACAACTATGATATCTTCTTCGAAAACACACAACTCAAGCCTTCATCTGTTCTTAATATTCTTGGTGTTTCTTTTTCTCGTGATCTTTCTTGGAAAGATCACATTACTTCTCTTTCTAAACAAGCTTCTAAGAGGTTGGGTGTTCTGAGGCGCCTTCAATATTTCTTCACACCACCCCAGTTGCTTGCTCTGTATAGGGGTGTTGTTCGCCCCTGTATGGAGTATGCGTCACACATCTGGGGTGGTTCCACACACACAGCTCTCCTGGAAAAGGTGGAGTCTAGAGCTTTTCGTCCTTATCAATTCTCCTGCTCTCACTAATTCTCTCCAATCTCTTTCTGCCCGTCGAAATGTTGCGTCACTCTCTCTCTACTATCGCTATTACAATGGACACTGCTCTTCTGAACTCTCTCGTCGCATACCTCCTCCATTAAGAAGGGCTCGTGCGACTCGTCTTTCTACACAGTCTCATCCTTTCTCTGTCCAACTCTCTGACCCCAGACTTAACCTCTATGCTCAATCTTACATGTACTCTACTCGCAAAGTCTGGAACACACTTCCTTCATCTATTTTCCCAACTACCTATGACTTAGGCACCTTTAAACGCCGTGTATCAGGTCATGTCGGCCTTTAATTTGACCATGTTTCCGACTTTCCTCCCAACTCTGGTGGAACAATGGTAGGCCTCTGGCCTTTGCCCACCAGAGGAGAAATATATATATATATATATATATATATATATATATATATATATATATATATATATATATATATATAATATATATATATATATATATATATATATATATATATATATATATATATATATATATATATATATATATATATATATATATATATATATATATATATATATATATATATATATATATATATTTTTTTTTTTTTTTTTTTTTTGGCACCTGATTCTGACTATCAGTATGACGTTGATTTACTTATCATAGTTTGCTAAATGATATAGTTTGATAGTGATAATTATAAAAGTTCATTATCAATGTAAAGGTGCGTTTTATATTACAATTGTTTAAATGCCCGCCTGAAATGTTTCCATTTATCTGGTATAGTTTTTATAATCAATTAAATAAAATTGGGAATGTTTTATCTCTTCAAGAGCATTATTGATATTGAATTTCTAGTCTTGTAATTTTTAAGTATTTGTAAAAGTTATATGAAAATTTTTATAATATTATTATTATTTCCTACAAATTTTTATTTAAAAAATATAACGCAAATGAAAATACTATATGGAAATTCTTTTGCGCATGCGCTCTTTGGCGATTTGTCGACTCTGTCTCCGGTGAAGAATAAAAGCATTGGACTTAGAAATATTTTATCAAAAGTTTTGGAGAACTTAGTGTTTTTAAGTTTTTATACAGTTGAAAATGGGTGATTTGGATACAGAAAATAAGCCGGTGAGTTTTTAAATTTATTTACTAAACCTATTTAGTTAGAGCAGGACGTGTCTTAAAGAATTCTGATTATTTAGTTTTGTAAAATCATATATTTTAAAGTAATATCGTGAGTGATTACTGCTTCTTTCTTAGGAAGATGGCTTCCGCTTTGTTTTTGTTTTAGAAATCATATTTTAATGAGAAATATGTTGAATATTTTTTCTAAGTTCTACTTATTTTGTTACTAAATTTCCTAATATATAACATACTTTTCTTACAGATGGCAGAGCAGGAACAAAATGCAAATGGTAAGTCAATTATTAACATGTCCATTTTGAAAAAGAAAAAAAAAAAACTTAGAAAATATTTGCTCCGGCTTGTGAAATAGAAACGATTTCGCATGTTTAGATTAATTTTTCTGTTAATTAAAACGTTTTAGGAAATAATTTATTGAAGAAAAGGTTTAGATTTTTGTACATATTTTTAATTTCTGACGGAAAATTTTAATTTTTATTATTTATAAATTAGCTATGTGCACTCAAAAATAAAAATAATAATAATAACGCCACATTGTTTAATGGCGGCGTTTGGAGGCTAAGTCCCGTTCGCCCGTATTCGTGCGTGGCCTAATTTCCGGATATATATATATATATATATATATATATATATATATATATATATATATATATATATATATATATATATATATATATATATATATATATATATATATATATATATATATATATATATATATAATTCGATCTGGCAAGATACCTTTCTGTTTTACACTATATTGAAAATGTTTAAATGCATTCTACACATACTTTTACATAAAAATACATAATTAAAAGAAAACTATTAAAAGGAAAAAAAAATAAACATATTTTTACTCGGAATGGTGAAGCAACTGTTCTTCTACTGTCCTTCAGTTGTACAAAAATAAAAAAATAATTTAATACCAGTTGCCATATTTGTCCTTAGACTTACTTTTTTCAATGCACTGTAATTAAAAAAATTAAAATAATATATATAATATATATATATATATATATATATATATATATATATATATATATATATATATATATATATATATATATATATATATTTTAAATTTATCACCACCATATATATATATATATATATATATATATATATATATATATATATATATATATATATATATATATATATATATATATATATATATATATATATATATATTTTAAACTTTATCACCACCATATATATATATATATATATATATATATATATATATATATATATATATATATATATATATATATATATATATATATATATATATATATATATATATATATATATATATATTTTAAACTTTATCACACCTATATATATATATATATATATATATATATATATATATATATATATATATATATATATATATATATATATATATATATATATATATATATATATATATATATATATATATATATAATATAATATAAACCTATATATATATATATATATATATATATATATATATATATATATATATATATATATATATATATATATATATATATATATATATATATATATTTTTAAACTTTATATATATATATATATATAATATATATATATATATATATATATATATATATATATATATATATATATATATATATATATATATATATATATATATATATATATATATATATATATATATATATATATATATATATATATATATATATATTATATATATATATATATATATATTTTAAACTTTATCATCGCCACTTATGGGTTAGGGTACTAGTGGTAGAGCCCCCCCTTAGATAAGTGCCCATGTTCCATGCATTTGCATCTTGTATTATTTGTATTAATAATAATAAAAAAAACATTTCAAGAAAAGATTAATTTAACTTAAATAATATTGCTGTACAGCAGTTAAAAACTTAAATGCACACACATCTATACACACTGGAAATTAGACAAAGCACAACTAGTAGGCTATTGAGAAGGCCAATCATTACATTGTTAGTCTAATGCTGATCATTGCTTTGTCTTGTTCATATGAGTTGAGTTATGCAATAAAAGTGAAAAAACTGAAAATACACTTAATTCTTTTTTAGTTTCATATGAAAAAAAAAGAAAACTATATATATATATATATATATATATATATATATATATATATATATATATATATATATATATATATATATATATATATATATATATATATATATATATATATATATATATATATATATATTTTACTTCGCCGTATAATTCCATTTTCTTAAATATAGAAAATGAAGTTGTCAGAGTGTTCCTAGATTTATATTTGAAAAAGAATTGGACAGTTTAAAGAGTCAATTTCATTTTTGCAGCATAAATAGAATTTTTTTATTATTATTAATTTTTTGGGGGGTTTCTTTTATGTATTTATATTACTATTCTGTAAAGTAAAAGTATGTGTAGAATGCATTTAAACATTTTAACTATATTTTCAATATAGTGAAAAATAGAGGTATCGTGCCAGATTGAATTATTACTATAAATATATATATATAAATTTTTTGTTTATTCATTGATTACACTACCTGGTTCTAAATCCAATAGTTCTTAAATATAATTCACCTAATTTATTTATTTTTTCCTATATTTATACAGTTAGTTTTAATATGGTACCATAACTACTAATAAAGACAAAGAATTATTTGTCAAATAGTTTTATTAAAAAAATATTGTTTAGGGAAGTCTAATTACCCTCAAAAGTAAATTTTAATTTTTTATGAAACTTTATATTCTCAATTTTGTAATTTTTTTTTGATAGAATATATTCATATTTCAATATTCTTTTTATAAAATGAATTTAATGATAATTATAAGTCAATAAAATTTAAGTGGAATTAGTAAAAAATGGGCTTAAGTTAAAAAGTTATCTGACCTTATGTATCAATATTTTGAAATTTTGATTTTTGGAGAGAATTAAGGAGAGTTGATAAGATGATAAACCCTTGTAGAGGAGAGCTTTATGAGTGGAAGCACCGAAGATATGCGAGGAGTACTTCATGCAGGGGCAGATGACACCCTTATAAAGAGAAAGCAACTGGGGTGGCATGAAGAAATTCTGAAAGCATCTTGGAACACCCAACCTCATTGAAGCTTGTTCAGAAAGAGAAGTGAGAAGTAATGTGATCTTTCCAAAAAAGATCACAAGGGAGAAAGAAACACTGAGAATATTAAGGACAGGTGGAAGCACAAGTTGTATGTTTTCAAAGATTTTATACTTGTGTGGAAGATTATGTCAATTAGAGAGATGGTGGAATGAGTTTTTGAGGCACTGAAAATAACCATGTTTTCTTCCCCAATTTGAAATGAGTTGCTACAAGGTCACCACTCTAGCATCAATTAACTGTTCTGGGAGAGCTTCTTTCAAACTGAAAGGAGTAATGAAGGGTGGAGTCATCAGCATAGGTGATGAAGTAATAGAGAGATGGTTATTAATGAAAAGGAAAAAAAAGTGTTGGTAGTAGGACAACACCCTGAGGAACACCACCATAAATAGATTTAAAGAATAAATGGTGGCCATTTACAACAACAGTGGAAAGAAACTTTTGCAAAAAGCCAGAAATTGTGTAAAGAAGAGAAACCAGAAAAAAAAAGGTTTTGGTGTTGAGTATAGATTATGCATGATTTAGGGGTTAAAGTTGAGAGTTTCTGGAGTTTGAAGACAAAAATAATCCTTGAAGACTGCATCCCTTTGGCAAAGGCATAGTCAAATTATACCATATTCTAATCCAACTATTCTTGAAGGTTCAAAGAGATCTGCTTGGATGTCTTGTGAGTAATTATTTGAAATAATTAACTGGTTATTGGACAAAATATTTTCTTACCTAAATAGCATACTCTATTTTTTATTTTAAAATTTTTTTTTTTACCTATTTTTAGTATAATTTCATCTAAAGAAAAGAATACAATTTCATGGTCAATTAATGAAACATTTTGTAAATCTTAAATCGTACCCTGATGTTTAATGGCACAGATGATATGTTATAATGTGCATTTCCCAGCCTAGGTTCATTAAACATAATATGCTCAGAACAGCATATTTAATAAGATCCTGGGGTTTGTTGGTGTAATTAGTATTCACTGTGAATGTAAATACACACACTATTGTTGAAATGCATATTTTATTCCTAAGCAAATAATAATAAAATTTAAAATGCCACAAATTCAAGCTAAAGAGCAGCTATCTTTACAGAAATTATTATTTGGCACATTCTTTGACAAATTATGCAAAAAATGAAGAAGTTACACCCAACCCTCGTGAACTGATTTTTATGAAACTTGGTATATAGATTCATCTTGGTAAAAAACTACCTTCCTAAAAATTGGAGTTAATTCACTGATTGGGAGCCATGCTGTGCTACTCCCTAATTTGGTGGTTTCAGCAAATATTACTTTTTTTCAAAGATTCAGAACTTTGGTTCTACTTAAAGATAAAATAAAAATTCAAAGTTCATATTAAATGAAAATAATACTTCTACCAATATGTATAGGATAAAAAAAACTTGCAAAATTAAAAATATAAAAATTACAGTATTTTGAGAAATATAATAAATGTCTTGAAGTATAGACATAATTTTATCATATGAAACAATCTCTTTGTTATTTTTGTTTGGAGAAAAAGTTAAGATTTAAAAAAAATGAAATTTTATAATAAAAAAAAAAATGAAATTTTTTTTTTTATATAGGTTAATTTTAATCAGAAAAGGATTTTAAAATTTTTTAAAAAATGCAATATTATTATATTCTTACAAAATAACATTTAAGAAGCCATTTTTAATGTAATAGTGGTTCTCGGAGCCCAGTTACTTAAATAATTTAATAAAATTTACTAAAAAAAGCCCATCAGGTAAATGAAACCGATTACACATTCCCTAATGTTCAATATAAGGAATGGGTTGCAGAAAAAAAAAACTTATAAAATCAAAAAACCCACCATAGTTCCAGGGATAAAAACAATTCATGTCTTTGAAAAAGATGAAATAAATAAATTGTAAGAAATTTTTAATTTTTTTTACAATTTATTTATTTCATCTTTTTCAAAGACATGAATTGTTTTTATCCCTGGAACTATGGTGGGTTTTTTGATTTTATAAGTTTTTTTTTTCTGCAACCCATTCCTTATATTGAACATTAGGGAATGTGTAATCGGTTTCATTTACCTGATGTAGAAAACTGATATAAAAATCATCAAATTCATTAGAATAATTTTCAATAATACCAATCAAACTACTTCCAACAAATTTGCGCATTTTATCCTACTGCACAAGTTTTCCCTTTCTCACCATGACCATTAGAATTTTCAGTTCTTTCATATACTTAAGAAATTTTTGCTTGTATACAAGTTGTCAATTTGAAAATCTGAAAAGCTTTGAGTGTTAGTGTCAATTGGTACGATTTTATGAAAGCCTTGTGCACCTTTCAATGTTACACATTTTGCAAATTTATTCTGCAATTTTTCTTTAGTTCTCAGGACTTCTTTAGAGGTGTAGAGACAATTAATTCCAGATATATTTTCTTTACAATATGAGAAAAAACTCAGAGAATTAATACATGTTCTTTATATAGTCTCTGAAGGCTTACACTGGCAACAGTTCTTTTCATGACCCCCAATTCCATTACAAACCCCTTTTTCCATGCCTGGTTGTGAAATAATTCCACTCTAATAATATGTGAAAGTCCTTTAGTATGATGACAAAGATTGATTGAATTTTTTTTTTCGTAATGTTCTGCACAGCCATCACTAAAATAATGAATTTTTCTGTAAGTTCTTTAATTAATTTTACTTGATAGGCATAGACAATGGAAGTGGAATGCTTTAAATAATTATTAATAAAAGCAATCATAATGTAGAACACCATCTTACGTGTCATATACAACAACAGGATATAGTGTGACTTGATCATTGACCCAATGGAATCCTTGACAGACATCTTGTACAACAAAAGTCTAGTTTTCTGAAGAGTCTCCAAGTATTATTAATTCATTTTGAGGCAAATTTATTTTAAGTTCTTTAAGGGAACTAGATTGTGATTTGACAATAAAATGGTACCTTGCTGAATCACACTCTTTTTCAACCAGTAAATCTATAAAGTCGTCAATATTTAATATTATAATTAAATTTGATGCATCTGTGCTTACCCATTGTGAATATTTAACAGAATCTCTTAAGTATTCAATTGTTTTTAAGTAACTTAAAAATACTTCTTTTTTGGACAGTTTCTACAATGTCTGAGCATGCAATTTGGATCAGCTTCTTGACAAACTGTTTTCTGAAGTAGATCTTTGTAACTTAAATTTTTTGTCCCAATTGCACATACCATTAATTTAGGATTTTGGTGATGTACATACACAAATTTTGAGTACCCTTTGCACCAGCCTTGACACACCAATGTGGTCTTCAATTTTACAAATTTCAGAAATCCAATATCAGTGCAAGTCTCCTTGTATTTAACATACAGCTCTTTTAGATTACCCAGTAATAACTCCGTCATTATTTCTAATACTTAATGAGTCAACTTTTCCAGGATATAACCTAATCTCTTCATCTTCATAAAAAGATTTCTGTTAAGATTTATTCCTTGTGGTACATTGGATTTTCTGTCAATATCCAAAATGCTGCTGTCATCTTGCATGATTTATTCTCCAGGTATTTGGAAGCCCTGAGATCCTAAGATCAACAAAATTAATTCAAATAATTTTAATTCACAATATATGTTCCAGATCCAAAGGTACTCAGTTCGCAGATTAGTTAGTCATTTAAGTTTGGTTTCTCAGTCTGTTGGAAAAATGTGAAATTAGGTCTCACCTTTTCATTTGTTAAGAACAACTTAATATCTTTGCTTGAGATTCATATTATATATCATTTTTTGTGCTGCCTTTGATCTCAAATTTTCTTTTAAGGTTTGATGTAGCTGCAATGAATTTCCTGGATACATGTGTCTTTGTCATATGTCTTGAATCTAAAATATTTTAAGGATCTAAAACTATAGAGTAGATATTCCATATAATTCCCATATATATATATATATATATATATATATATATATATATATATATATATATATATATATATATATATATATATATATATATATATATATATATATATATCATAAGGTTAAATAATATTTCAAAGATAAAATAAAAAGGATATTAATTAAGATTGTATAGGAGAAACTCCCAATTCATGTAAACTTCTGTTAAAGGAAGATTGACTGAACTCTGGTCTTCTGCAAACCCCACATTTTGGCAAGCCTGACTTGTGGATTCCAACTGCGTAACAATATCACTACTTGTTGTACTTATACTGTCTTCAATTTCAATGTTATTAATTTCACTAGTTTTTAATATCTTAAATTGTGTTAAGAAACTAGTACAAATGTGATGAGAATTTTGTAAATGTAGTTGGGGTATCATTATCTTGTAGTTGGGGTATCATTATCTTGATTCAAGGTTTTATGCCTCAAAGATTTTGTTACTACCGTTTTATGCTTCAATAATGGATTGCAACACACATTGTGGTACCCTGATTTTTAAATTATTTAAATTAGATTTTTCAAAATTAAATACATCTGTGAAAGAAATTAAAAATATATATATATATATATATATATATATATATATATATATATATATATATATATATATATATATATATATATATATATATATATATATATATATATATATTCCTGACAAATTCTTACAGTTGTAATAAATGTTACAGTACTTATGATTTCGAATTTGATTTTTACTCCAAAATGTAGTAAATTAAAAAAAAAAATGTTAATGGATATTTGATTCAGTTGAAACTTTTATTCATCAAGATATAAATGTTAGTAATAGAGTGGACATATTTTAACAAGATTGATGCTATAAAAGCTGTGGGTATAAAGGCCTATTTTCATCCAAATATAATTTCTGTGCATATATAGTGCATGTAAGACATTTTACTTAGTAAAAAAAAAAATTATTTTGCAAAGTAAATAGGAATCAATGTAATAATTAAGAATTTGTGATTTTAATTCTTTGTTGAAAATGATTGTATAATACTGTATTTTATTTTTATTACTGTTATTATAAATATATTTAAATCAAATTGATAATAAAAAAACATTATTTTTGAAATTACTAAGGTTAATCTTTTTCATAATTTTTTTTTTTTTTTTTTAAATTTAAAACAAAACAAAAATAACAAACATTATTTCATAATACATTAAAACTATGTCTATACTTTAAGAACAAAGAGGGGTTGGGGGAAAATTTTATTTTTTCAAAATCTTTGTCATTTTTTTATTTTCAATATTACAAGTTTTATGATTCTATAAACTTTGGTAGAACTATTCAAGATGACTTTGTATACAAAGTTTCATAGGTTTGGGTGCAGGTTATTGCCTGATTTGTCAGAGAATTCACCAATTTCTTTTATGCAAGATTTTGATATTGGTATCAGACGTTTTTTACTAATACCAATACTTTTTAAGTGTGTAAAAAAGATTTAACATATATATAAATTATATATATATATATATATATATATATATATATATATATATATATATATATATATATATATATATATATATATATATATATATATATATATATATATATATATATATATATATATATATAGGTCTCCCAAATGGCTTAGCAAATGGTACTTCAGAACACAAGGAACACAAAGAACACAAGCATAAGTCAAAAGACAAAGACCGTGATAAAGAAAGAAGCAAGGAGAAGGATCGTCATCGTGACAAAGATAGACATAAAAGCTCTCACAAGGACAAGGATAAAGAAAAAAGTCGGGAGAAGGATAGACACTCGAGTCATAAAAGCTCTCACAAAGAAAAGGATCGAGATAAAGATAAAGAGAGAGAAAAAAGTCGGGAAAAGGATCGAGAACGCCACAGGGATAAAGATCGGGAACACAAGGATAAAGAAAAAAGCAACAGGGATGAAAAACACAAAGATCGAGATAGAAAAGATAAAGATAATAAGAATGATAAACATAGAGATAAATCTAGAGAGAAAGACAAGGATAGACACAAGAACGAGAAGAGCGGCGGCGGCAGCAGCAGCAGCAGCTCCAAGAAGGATAAACACCATTCAAGTAGCCACAAAAGTTCCCATAAGGACAAGCACAGGGACAAAGACAGACATGATAGTGGAAAAAAAGAAGAAAAAGAAGTAAAGTTAGAGGTGAGTCAAGCAAATTTTTATCTTTTGTATTTAGAGTGAGTTTTCACAATTTTCTGTTAGGTAGAGTATGAAAATCCATCCCCAAGTTGAAAATAGTTTTATTTGTAAGAAAATTTTTTATATTTGGTTTGGAAAAATAAATATTCATTTTTAACATGAATAGATTTAATACTTTACAGCATTTTTAGACCATTTTGATGTGAATGAGCTTTCAATACAATTAGCTATTTTGCATTTGAGTGCTAGTTTTGCAATACTCTGTTTTATAATTGACTTTAGGATTTTATTATTTCTTATTAATTAATTAAACTCATTTATACTTTAGAAGTTTGATTTGTGTTCTGAAAATTACCTTTTTAGTCATTTTAAATTTTTACTTTTTTCTACTGCTCATTTTGATAAGAAATATTAACGCTTACATATTCTGTTTGTGTTACTATTTCATAGATCAAGTCTGAACCAGAAGACTTCATAAAACAAGAAGAAAATATAGACTATGTAAACTCTTCCAACATGAATGACTCTTACAATGTAAGTAAAACTATTCATTTAAAAGATTGTCTATAGCAACAATTTTTATAAATAAAGAATTAAACTTTCATCTGTTTAAATATTAATTCTCTTTGCTTGTACATTTATTATTATTCCCCTTCATTGAATTTTCTAAAGTAACCCTCCCTCCCTCTTAATAGAATAGAAAGTACGATTTATATGATATGTAATATGTGCCGATTTTTAATTTTAATAGTTTATGAAATCCGAGGTTAAGTCTGAAGTTGATGAGGATTCTTTGACCATAAAGGAAGAACCTATGGATCAAACGGATTCTACAATGGAAGATTCTCAATTTAGTCACGATGTTAATAATTACCATGTGAAAGAAGATTCTGAGGAGGATTCTCAGCTGGTTATTAAGGAAGAACCTATTGAAGAAGAGGATGATGATGTACCTTTGGTAGGTTATTAGTAATTTAGAACAGTAAATTTTTAAATAAGATATTGCAATGAATAACTTTATACTCTTTCTACTTAAAAGAACTCTTTATCAAAATTATTATTTTGCAGTAATCTCAACTCAAAATTTTTATTATATTTGTAATTGGAAATGAATATTAAATTTATTTTATTGCAAAATAAAGATTATTATTTATTATTATTATTATTATTATTATTATTATTATTATTATTATTATTATTAACAGTCGGCACGCAAGCGGCTAAAACCAGATCCAGATTACAATGAGGAGGAGGAGGAGGACGAGGATAAGCCTCTGATCTCGAGAAAAAAGGTTAAAACAGAGAAGAAAAAAAGGAAGAACCGTGATGATGACGATGATGAGGAAGATGAAGATTTTAAGCCTGTAAGAATAATTTATTTTATCATTAGTAGTAGTACATATAGTACGACGATGCCTAAAGCAACAATTATTTTGTTAAAATGGATACAAAATTCAACATTAACATTTACGATCATATATTCAGATTATTTGTAATCAACAGAATCTGATTATAGCTTTAAGTTTTCAACTGGAGTAAAATCGTATAATATGGTAAATTTTAAGATTTATAAATTATAGTTACAAACCTATGAGGAATAAAGAAAATGGTCCAAAACAAAATAGTCATTCCATTTGCCAAATCACTATTGGAGCTATGTTTCACTATAAAAACACTTTAAATGTTTAATTTTTAACTTTCCATACACACTGCACATTTAGCTGATTAATAACAATACTTTAAAAATAGAACAAACCGGTGGTGTATACAAAATTCCTTGTGGCATTTGCCAAAAAGCCTATTTTGGACAAACATTAAAAACCCTACATTTCCATCTTTCTCAACATAAATCAGATATTCAACGTTATAATAGGAACAAGTGCAATATTTTTACACATACTACAGATCATACTACAAACTTGAATGATGCCACCTTTATTCACCATTCAAAAGACAAAAACATCAATAGACTTTTTGAGTCGTTCTTTATAAAAAATTGCAACAATTTCAACTCTTCTCCTGGTTTCTTTGAACTGGACAATTTCATCTTTGAACATCCTAAAACAATTTTGAGGTTTTGATCTTTGTTCTATAATACTTTTATTTTTTATCATATACATGCACCTCTTGTTTTCGTTTGTGCGTTTGTATATGTGAACATTTCAACGCGCCAGCCCTCTCCATGTCTTGTTCTTTGTTAGTTTATGTCGTGCGCCGCTATATATATATATATATATATATATATATATATATATATATATATATATATATATATATATATAATATATATATATATATATATATATATATATATATATATATATATATATTTCAAAACATATTCACTCTCACTTGACTTTTCCTTCAATTACGCTTGATGAGGAAGCTGTAATAATAATCTTAGGAATATTGTGGGGGTTTTCATTTTTAATCTCAGTTCTGTCTTTACAGTTTTCAATATGTTAATTGTCTTCCCTGTTAACTTTATATTGTTTTATCCTAGTGCTATATATATATATATATATATATATATATATATATATATATATATATATATATATATATATATATATATATATATATATATATATATATATATATATACACACACAATTCTGTGCAAATTAATTCGGACAGTGGTGAAATAAAACAATTATTTATATTGAAGTTTATTTAAAAAAACATGTCGAGGGTATAAGAGTTGATATATTTATAGGAGGTATGAGTTCCTCTCGCTTTTACAAGCATTTGCACTCTATTTGGCATAGAATCGACCAAAGTTGAACACATTTTTGACATTCCTTCATCATGGTACCAGACTTTAATAACAGCACAAATCAGCTTTTGCATTGTCGAACAGTCTTCTTTCTGGAGCTTACGTTTGATTATAGCCCATAGATTTTCTATGGGATTTATGTCAGGAGAATTTCCAGGCCAGTGTAAAACCGTTAGTCCAATTTCATTAAAGAATGAGAGCATTTTGCGTGAAGTATGGCATGGAGCAAGACCCTGCTGAAAAATGCCATCTTCATCAGGAAAATCCCTTTTCATCATAGGAAGCAAGTGAGTCTGCAAAATTACCTTGTATTTATCACTGTTCATCATGCCCTCAACATTAATAAGCCGCCCTGTACCTTTAGCACTAAAACTACCCCAAAACATCTTCTTAGGTGGATTTTTGGGCGCTTGTTGAATATGTCCTGACAGAAGTAGTTCACCTTTGCTTCGTCTCACGACCTGTGACCTGTAACCATGTACTTCAAAATGCGATTCATCTGAAAAGATTACTTTCCTCCAGTCGTCACCCGTCCATCCAGCATACTTACGTGCCCAGCGAAGGCGTTTTCTTCATAACAGATGTCAATAACTGTTTCTTTTACCGTTTTCTGGCAAGTCTGCCAACCTCAAGAAGCCTTCTTCAGTCAGTTGAAGAAGAAACATTATTCTGTTTTTGTATTATATCTTTTTTTTTTATTTGTTTTAAAATAAATAAAAACATATTTAAAAAGAAGAAAAAAAAATTCTAAGATTAAAATATATTGAAGTATTCGGACGTTTTTTACTCTATACGAATGCTATAAAAATTTCCTATACTTGGAATACGAATACCGAATGGGTGTCACATCTCTAATTATATATATATATTTTTTTAAATTTTATTTAAAGTCTTACTATATGGGGAATCGAACTCATACTCTTAAGCTGGTAACTCCGTATCACTACATCTGAGTTTGAATCCCCATATAGCAGACTAAATAAATATATATATATATATATATATATATATATATATATATATATATATATATATATATATATATATATATATATATATATATATATATATATATATATATATATATATATATATATATATATTGAAGCTATCAATAAATTGGTGGAAAGTCCATCTAAATAAGGTTTTCTGAGGATAAAGCCCAACGAACTTTCGGCAGATCAAAATGCATTGCGTTTTGCTCAGGGTTGGCATTGATTAAATCAAATTGATTTAATCAGTTGATTAAATCAATTGATTTTTTTATGAAAAAATCATGATTTTTTTGATTTTTTTAAAAAATAATGAAACTGTTTTTTTTTTATTTGTTTTATTTTGTCATATTTTTTGATACATAATGATATAACAGATATATTAGTTCCTTCTTACTGTGTTAAAAAACTTTAAAGTAGTTTATATATTAGAAATATAACTTCCTTAATATTTGGTTCAAGATTTCATATAGGGTAATACAAGAATCTGATCTTCATTAATATAATTTATCCAATATAGAACTGTTAGAGTTTAGAATTCCTAATATATATTCAACTTCAACAAAATTTTATTGAGTTTTAATCTAATGCAATTTGAGGTTATAGACAAAAGAGAAAACAGAAAAGACAATTCCTTTTAATTTTCAACCATTTAAATTTTTATACAACATTATAAGAAAACAAAATTCCTCTATATAAAGTATAAAAGAAAGAAAATTTAAGCACTTTTGATGCATAATCATTAATCCATAAATTAAATACATAACTTGCAATATATATATATATATATATATATATATATATATATATATATATATATATATATATATATATATATATATATATATATATATATATATATATATATATATATATATATATATATATATATATATATATATATATATATATATATATATATATATATAGATTTGATTGAATATATATTAGGAATTCTAAACTCTTAACAGTTCTATATTGGATAAATTATATTAATGAAGATCAGATTCTTGTATTACCCTATATGAAATCTTAAACCAAATATTAAGGAAGTTATATTTCTAATATATAAACTACTTTAAAGTTTTTTAACACAGTAAGAAGGAACTAATATATCTGTTATATCATTATGTATCAAAAAATATGAAAAAAATAAAAAAAATAAAAAAATAAAAAAAAGTTTTATTTTTTTAAAAAAAAATAAAAAAAAAAAAAAAAAAAAAAAAATTTTTTGATTTTTTTGATTTTTTTAAAAAAATCAAAAAAATCACCAACCCTGGTTTTGCTACATATTTTTATTATGTCCGAAGTTGGCGGACGAAATCGGTCAGCAAATAGAAGAAGAAAAAATCCTTTGGAAAATTGGAAGTGAAAATTCATCTGATTTTAAAATAAAGCTGAATAGAACTAATAAAATTATTTTAAATGTTTTTACAATGCTTCTTCATGCAGCAATACCAATAAATTTTATTTTTTATTTTAATAAAAAAAATAAAAAAAAAAAAAAAAAAAAAAAAAAATAATAAAATATAATATATATATATATATATATATATATATATATATATATATATATATATATATATATATATATATATATATATATATATATATATATATATATATATATATATATATATATATATATATATATATATATATATATATATATATAAAGTTTTAGTTTTTAAGTAAAGGTTAAGTTGCGTGAACGCTAAATATAGTAAGAAGCAATCCAGTAGAGAAAATTCATCTTAGATGAAGTCTTTACGAGTATTTTTTCCAGCCTCTGCTTTTAAACGAAGAATTAGTAGTAACTCTATCATTTATACTAATGAAAATTTTTTTCAGACCAAAAAGAAGGCCAAGAAGGAGAAAGAAAAAAAATCAAAAGTTAAAGCTGAGAAAGATATTAAAAATAATTCTGTAAACGAGTCTCCAACAAAAGGAAGAAAGAAAAAAGAAGAAGAGCAAAATGTTTGGAAATGGTGAGTATCTTCATCTTGATGCTCAATATATTCATGTTTATAATGTTATTTGATAAATGTGGGTAATATATTAATGTTTAACACTATATGATTATGTGAGTATTAATATTCAACATTGAAATGTGACGAATGATATTTTTAAAGGTGGGAGGAAGAGAAGAGAGATGATGGGAAAAAATGGACATTCTTGGAGCACAAAGGTCCTGTGTTCGCCGATCCTTACGAGCGCCTTCCTTCTCATGTAAAGTTTTGTTATGATGGAAATCACATGGTTCTTTCAGAACCTGCTGAAGAAGTTGCTGGTTTCTATGCGAAGATGCTTGATCACGAATACACCACTAAAGAAGTTTTTAAAAAGAACTTCTTTAAGGATTGGAGAAAGGTAGGATAAATTCTTTATCATTTTTACAGATAAATAACTTCATGTAGATTAGATGAATATTTTATATGTCTGCAATATCTGTCGGTAACATGGCGCGCACACACACATACATAACATATAATAAAATTGACTACTGACGAAAAACTATAACTAAAGTTAAGTGCGTATAAGGTTTAAATAAAATTTGACACGAGCGCACAATGGTGTCAAATTTCAGTAAAAAGCATTTTTTTAAATATTTAAGTGGATATAAAGTATAGTGACATTTTTATAGTTCCACTGTGATACGTTTTAGTTCTTATGAACGCGTAATTAGTGTAAATGCCTTAAATTCACTCTAACGAAGATCAAAATACCAAGTTTGTTGCATAAAACAAAGCTAAAAGGAATTTAGTATATGTAGTAAATATCTTCTCTCCCATTTGTCAACTGTCTTTTTTTTCTATCGTACGAGCTTCATAACCCTAATATTAAAATCATTCAATAATTGATATTTTGGAGTTTATTTTTTTTATTTTTATTTTTTAAAGATAAATATAGTTACAAAAATAAAAAAAAAAAAAAATATGATAATATATATATATATATATATATATATATATATATATATATATATATATATATATATATATATATATATATATATATATATATATATATATATATATATATATATATATATATATATATATATATATATATATATATATATATATATATATATATATATATATATATATATATATATATATATATATTCGTTCTTCACTTATTTAGCTATGATGTGTAGGCCCATTTTATAAAGATGGCTTAGTTTTACCATTTTATAAATGAATTTTTAAATACTTAACTATGTTTCAATTTATTAATTTGCCTTTCCGGTACTTTGTTTTATGAAATTATTAATATAAAACAAAATTTCCTTATTTCATTTAACTAAATGCCAAGATATTCGACAATCTGCTGAAACGTTGGATATTTTATGCATTCTATATTTAAAATTTTATTTTTTTAAAAAAATTTTGTATCATAACTTTTAGGTAATGACTGAGAAAGAGAAAGCCAAGATTACAGATCTTTCGAAATGTGACTTTCGGAGACTTCATGAATATTATGTTCAGAAAAATGAAGAACGGAAAAATAGAACTAAAGAAGAAAAAAAGGCTTTGAAAGAAAAGAACGAAGCTGTAGTAGCAGAGTATGGATGGTGTACTATTGATGGTCACAAACAGAGAATAGGAAATTTCAAAATTGAACCACCTGGTCTCTTTAGAGGTCGAGGTGAGCATCCAAAGCAAGGGATGTTGAAGAAGAGAACAATGCCTGAAGATGTTATAATAAATTGCTCTAAGGATTCCAAGATACCCAAACCACCGCCAGGTCATAAGTGGAAAGAGGTAAATGAGCTACATTTAAATTTCATTAAAAATTTTATTTCTTTAAGAACACATCATATTTTGAGATTTTCCCAAAGTGGATTTTGATTTGCCGATATAAATGAGAAAATTTTCATTTTACTTTGTTATTTCTAATTAGGTTCGTCACGATCCAAATGTTACATGGTTAGCTTGCTGGAATGAAAATATTCAAGGGAGTACCAAGTATGTGATGTTGAATGCTGCCTCAAAGTTGAAAGGGGAAAAAGATTGGCAAAAGTACGAAACTGCAAGGCGTCTTCACCTACATGTGGACAAAATTCGGGAAAATTATCGAATGGATTGGAAGAGTAAAGAGATGCGAATCAGGCAAAGAGGTGTTGCTCTTTATTTTATTGATAAGGTGAGCAGGTTTTGTTCAAACGTTTACATTTTTTTTGTATCATAAATTTAATAATAGTAATATTTATTAATTATTTATTAATTATTATTAATGATGAAATTGCTGATTCTGATAAACCATAAGCCATGACTAAAACAAAGTGTGAATGTAAATATGGAAGTCTTGTTTATTATATAGCTAATTATAGTTAGTTTTTCTCCTTGGATTCCGGTTTCTGAATGTGTGTCATCTTCTGTAAACATCTGTACGATTAGTAAATATTTTTTTAAATGTGTATATTCATTTCGCATCTAGTGTGTGTGTATATATATATATATATATATATATATATATATATATATATATATATATATATATATATATATATATATATATATATATATATATATATATATATATATATATATATATATATATATATATATATATATATATATATATATATATATATATATATATATATATATATATATATATATATATATATATATATATATATATATATATATATATATATATATATATATATATATTGAAGATTGAAATTATTCAATCTTAAACAATTAAATTATTACAATTGTTCATTCTATTTTATCAATTTTTCATTTAATTGTTAATCTTATAAATAATATTGAATACATATATTGTTTACCATTCGTTGGCCAGTTGCGATTTTGATCATGTAATCTTGGATTCTTAAGTAAATGACAAGATTCTTAAAAAGTATCCTTTTCCCGCTCAATTATTCTTTATTTTTAAACAATAAATCATTAAAAATTAGCTTCCTATTCAAAAAGCACATTTATTTTTGCGCCTCATCGCCCAATATAAGAAATTTATTAAAAGCATCATTATTCTTTAAAAATGTTACACTTAAAAGTTTGAAATTTACGGTAGGAAATTTTTTTTGCAAATTTTCTTTTCCTTCCTCTTTTTCTCTATTAAAACCTCTTACTACAAACTTTGTATTATTATTATTATTATTATTATTATTATTATTATTATTATTATTATTATTATTATTATTATTATTATTATTAATATTATTATTATTATTGCTATAAATAAGTTACGGAAAAATATTTCAGCTTGCCCTGAGAGCCGGTAATGAAAAAGATGAAGATCAAGCTGATACTGTAGGTTGCTGTTCATTGCGTTATGAGCATCTGACGTTACACCCAGAGAAGGATGGCAAAGAATTTGTTGTGGTGTTTGATTTCCTCGGTAAGGATTCGATTCGGTATTACAATGAAGTTCCAGTAGAGAAGAGAGTCTTCAAAAATCTTCAACTTTTCATGGAAAACAAGCAAGATGGGGATGATATATTCGATAGATTAAATGTGAGTTAATTAGTCTTTTTCTCTCTCATTCTCTCTCTCTCTCTCGAGAGAGAGAGAGAGAGAGAGAGAGAGAGAGAGAATTTTCTATCACATTTTTTGCAAAGGAAATATTGAATAACTTTTTTTTATTTCGTCAGTTTCAAGGTATCCATTGTATTACACATTTTGGATATATTAATTTAAAAAAATAAAAAAAATTCTTGTCCTCTTTGTTTCTGTCCACGCTCTCTTTCTTCTTGAGGCTCAAATTGAAGCGGTTTTATACAGATTTAAAGACTAGATTTTTTTAGTTATCAGTATATATATATATATATATATATATATATATATATATATATATATATATATATATATATATATATATATATATATATATATATATATATATATATATATATATATATATATATATATATATATATATATATATATATATATATATATATATATATATATATATATATATATATATATATATATATATATATATATATATATATATATATATATATATATATATATATATATATATATATATATATATATATATATATATATATATATATATATATATATATATATATATATATATATATATATATATATATATATATATATATATATATATATATAAACTCTCTAACTCTCTTACCTTTTTTCCCCTCTCCTCCTCTAATTCAGACCGAGAACTTGTATGTTATTAATTTATTGCTGTTATTTTTTATATCGTGAATCAAATATTCAGTGTCAATTTAGCATTTTAAAACTTCTTTATCTTCAAAACCACATCTGTTCTTGATCCAATTTTCTGTTTCAAATTTCATTGTTCTTGATTGATTTTTTTTTCCCTCGAATGTTATACTTTCCAATTTAACTTTTAATATTTCTTAAATTTTTTACTTTCAAATTTCCAGACTCAAATATTAAACAAGTACTTGAATGAATTGTTAGAAGGTTTGACAGCCAAGGTGTTTCGTACATACAACGCGTCGAGAACATTGCAAGAGCAACTTGAAAAGATGACGAACCCTGATGATCCTATTCCTGCCAAGATTTTGTCTTATAATAGAGCTAACCGTGAAGTAGCTATTTTGTGTAACCATCAGCGAGCTGTTCCAAAGACCTTTGATAAATCCATGGAAAACTTAAAAAAGAAAATAGACGATAAAAAAGAGCAGTTGGAGGAAGCAGAAAAAGAATTAAAGAGTTTAAAGAAAGCCGCGAAACATGGCGGAACAGTTAAGGAAAAAGTGAACTATGAGAAGAAAAAGAAAGCTGTTGATAGGCTAAGGGAGCAACTGGATAAATTAGAAATATCTGCTACAGATAAGGAAGAAAATAAACAGATAGCTTTGGGAACTTCCAAGTTGAATTATCTGGACCCTCGAATTACAGTGGCTTGGTGCAAGAAGTTCGGAGTTCCCATTGATAAAGTCTACAACAAGACACAGCGTCAGAAATTCCAATGGGCAATTGACATGGCCACTGCTGAATATAATTTCACGAAGCAGGATAAGAATGCAAAGTTTACCGGGAAATCTGAAGAGGATGAAGAAGAGGAGGAGGATGAATAAGACTGTTCAGACTGAATGAGGACATTTGATTATTTTAAAACGACAAACTGTGAATGACTAATTTTTTTTCTTTACCATTTCGTGTTTTAGGACATGAATTTATTTATGTATTTATATATGTATTTAATGAAATTTTTAAGTTTATAATTAGCTATGTTTAGGATTATTATTATTATTATCAAAAATTGTACTAGTTTAATAATTTCAATAATTGAATTTTTATGTCATTATTTATTTATTGTATCTATATTTATTAAATATTTAACCAAAGATGCAATACGGTTGCTAAAAGCAGCACAAATTATTATTTTGTTATTAAAATTGGTAATCTTAACTTTGTTTTAATATTTTTTAAAATGTTTCTTAAACAATTCTCCAGATGTATCTATCCATATTTGTTTAACCAAGCTTATGATATAAATGCCTTAGTCTTACCAAATAATACATACATTTGATTTAGGTATGTAAATTTTTTTTTTCTTTTACATTTAGTGCTGTAATAGTATTATGGAATCTACAATACCATATTTAATGTAAAATGGTATAATATTGTGTTTGTTGTACAGCTAAAAAACACTTGGTAAATATTGTACATAATTTATCTTGCCTTTTGTAAATTAGTTTATCAATTTCTCCATAGCATTTGCTTCTTACCAATAAACTTTGCATGATTTTAATATAAAAAATATGAATTGTAAGAAGTTTATAATATTGATTTACACCGTATTTATATTTAAAGTAAGTTGACAGTCTGTAAGTGTGTGTGTTTGTACATCAAACACCTTTCTTAGTAGGAATGCCTTGTATGTTATAATTTATATATTTTTCTTTTTAATTTTATATTGTAGCCCGTTTTAAGACATAGCCATGATATCAAATTATTCGGGCATTATTTATTTATTTATCATTAGGTTTAGGAAATAAGTTTTTTTTATATATATGTAAATGTAAAGTGTTTTTATTTATTGAGCATTCCTAAAAAGTGTATGATAAAAATGTAGAAAAATAAATATATACTATTTAAAGAATATTTCTAATGGTATACCACCAGAGTTGATGTACACTGCTTGGAAAAATTTAAAGAAATTCTTGGGTAGATGATGAAAGGAAGGCGGCCTCTTTATTTAATAGTCATGTCATGAGGTGGGGGGAGGGGGAACTTCAAATAGAATAATGAGGAACTATGATGTAAAGAAATTAACTATAACCACATTTTTGAGAGAGTAGTGTTGTCACATGATTGATTCGTTGGCGGGGGTGAGGTAAACACTTATGATTTGTCCGCTTCATTAATTCAGTTCTACTTTTAGACAATAGCGTGTGAAAATTTTTCAAAAATTTCTCATGGGACAATTTGCAATTCATAAAGTAGATTAACTAAATTATGAAGCAATTATTTCTTAGTATTCTGCGCTTATTGAAGACAATAACCAGTTTTTGACAGTTTTTCTATATCTACAAATATTAGAACTTGAAATTGAAAATTTGTATTCGTGGTTCCAAGTTTTAATCACATTCATTGATCTTAAGTCTGCTTTTGAATTATTTCGATCGGTGTAAAAGGGAAGGGAAACGAAAGATTTGTAGGTAATGCTTCATTCGATATAGAACTTTTGTCCCATTGCTGGCTTTACTATTTATTATTAAACTAAGAACGTACGGATATTTGTAGTTTGATCTGAAGATTACGTAAATTAATGGAAGCTGTAATTACATTTAAGGATGGACTATAGCCAACGATGACGGCAATATTCAAAAATTCTTTGTTACATAAGTTTAGTCAGTGTGAAAAGGTCTCAAAAGTTTAGAACTACAGTTACATTAAATGCCATATTAATATAAATTAAACAACGGGAATTATTCCTTTTTCTGCCCTATTTTTAATTCTCGAATGTGTTAACGTATTGGACTTGTGAAGGAAAATGAAATTTGCACTTTTAGCCTATACTCTTTGAAGTATTTGGTAAGAATGAAAGTTTGGTAAAAATAATATATATATATATATATATATATATATATATATATATATATATATATATATATATATATATATATATATATATATATATATATATATATATATATATATATATATATATATATATATATATATATATATATATATATATATATATATATATATATATATATATATATATATATATATATATATATATATATTGCGCATCCTTATAACTTTCCTCTTTATGCCTGCGGATATCCGATACATTTCGCAGATGTGACGCATCAATGAACACTTCTTTAGCTTGAAGATCCCAAAAAATGATTGGTTTAGCAGTGAAAAGGAGGAATAGAAAAGGAAATAAAGAATATAGTAGTGAGAGGAATGAAAGTGATTGGAGGATTAAGGGAAGTGTGGAAAATAAAGTGAAAACGACAAAGGAAATTTAGGTACGAATGTTTGAGAGTATGTGTTTGCCATCTGTAATGTATGGATGCGAAACATGTATGATGAATGTTCAGGTGAGGAAAAGATTGAATGTATTTGAAATGAAGGGACTGAGAGTGATATGTAGTTTGAGAAGGGTAGATAAAATCAGAAACGATAGAATAAGAGATGTGTGGATGCAGAAATGGTTGATAGAGCAGATCCGATTTGGTATATGTAAAGCTTGGAAGCGTGCATGAAGTTGAATCAGCGAGTGCGGAATATGATTGGCAATGAGGATCGCAGCAGCATCCCTATCTGAAATTCCTCAGTGTGAGGATTTCATGAGAATGCCATATGCAGGAAGATGAAGGGTGCGTCCGCGTAGCTGAATTTCCTGCAGACATACACCACGATTTGTAAAGGTCTATTGGTAGGTCGACTTTTCAATTCGAGTAGTAACCTCGACATTTCCATTGTAAGAAGAGTGCCATAGCAAATATTTAGGTTGGTAAGCGACTGGAGACTATAATAGTCTCTTATGAGATTGGTGGTGTCACTTAAGAAGCGTCGAAATGTGAATGTTTGAAAGGGTTCCGGGGCAACCTCGAGAGAGTGCCTGAGGGAGGTCATAAAGGATGGAAATGTGTGATTGACAGTCGGTGGAGTGTCAATGTCCGCAGTCTTAGGAGTGGCGTAAGCGCTACCGCTTCTTCTATAGACACGGACGTTTAAGATTATAAATCTTAAGTGCTTCCTCGGTGGATGGTCGAGGTTCGGATCCCCAACTGGAGGCCCGGTCAAATACACAGAAAAGATCGGTTTTTAACCTGTACTCTCCTCCTCCCCAGAAAGTAACCCACAATTCGACCCCGGGCAAGACCAGGATAGAGCAAACCCTCCCCACAAAATGAAGAGAAAATTTCAATCTTTTTTTCGAGAAAAATGATTGAAGTTATTCCTCGAAAGGTTAAAAGGTTACATACAGAAGTACGTAAATTGGATATTACCAAAAGAAAAACTCAAAAG
>SEYY01022061.1:47500-110000 GCA_009176605.1 Armadillidium nasatum | reverse complement strand
TTTTGCTGAAGTTTAACTAATCAAGCACAGGGAAATTATTACACTGTCAGTGAAAGTAGAAATCCTGACATATGTTCTTTTCCTTCTAATACCATCTACAGGAAAGTTTTTGTTTTTTTTAAACCAAACCACTTTCTGTATCAGACCGTTCCTACCCAGTTTCTTCTTACTTGCTCATTTTCAATTTTCACACATAACATGAAGTTTTGCTTATATACTTAGGCAAGTTGTTTTCTGTTGTAGATGCAGTTTTGTAGTCTTCAAATTTTTTTTTATTTATTTGTTTGTTTTTAAGTTATCACCGTCACTCACGTGCAGAGCCCTATTCGAGAAGTGTGGTTCTTAGCCAGGGAAAGTGAGTTTTATGTTACTTCGGACCAAGTTGCTAAGTTACGCAGATTATTTGGGTTTTAGATAGGGAAACCCTGCTACGATACAGACCAATCAAGTTTATTTTTGACCACGGGTGTTCGTGGTTTCAGATCCTTGATAAACGACCTTCTCTGTAGGAGCAATTTAGAAAAAATGTGATACTGTATGTGTTGAAATAGCGTGGAATGTTGTAAGTGTTGGCTATATTTTTTAGCGGTATGTGAGTATTGAGATTAGCGTAATAATACACCTTGCAGTAAACTGTAATTAATTAATTAATTAATTAACTACAGAAAATCTACAAACGACAATTTTTTATGTCCGTTCAGGTAACTGGATCGGAGGTTCGAATCTCGATTTGCATACTTTGCAGTACACACGCGAGAGCGAGGGGCGAACCTCGTTCCCTTAAGCCATAGAAAAACTGAAAACCCACTGAGCTACCGTGAACTTCGGTTATCTTGCTAATCAACGATTAAATTATTCGGTGCTTTCAAATATTTCCTAATCATACAGAGTATCTTAAATTTTTAACTTAAATTTGAACACATTTCGTATTTCCATCTCTCTGAAATCGGTAATTTGTATTACTTCACCGTACTCCATCAATGGCAATACTGTAATGTCTGAATGCCGGTGATTAGATCAGTGAATTCTCTCTCCAACTTGATGTACGTAGTAAACTTTTATCCATTAAAGTGGCTTCCTAAATATACCCTTGACCATCTTAGATTAAACCCTAAATACTTTCTATACTTCAGCTGTCAACTTTTTTATTGTTCTGACTTCTCCGATCATCTTTTATTTATTCTTTCTCCCCAAATATCCCATGGAAATCGTTTGTGGTATTTTAGTGCTGTTAACTAGCAAGACTTGAGGTTGTTCTTCGATTTCCTTTTAAAAGGATTACTGGGAAAGGATTCCTAAGAGTATGCAGTGGGCATGGCTTTGATTTTCTTTGAAGTGGAAATATACATTCGAGTTTTAATTCTCAAATTAAAATTTATAAAACATTTTTTTTGTTTTTGCTTTCTATCATTGAGAGACTGCAATAAGATTTAATCATTATCTCCATCTCCTAAAACTAGTGTTACCTATATAAATATTTTATTCAGGAATTGCTCAAAATCTATTTTGACAAACCAAAAAGGTCTTTCTCCGAAGAAATAAAATAAACCTTACTATTTTTTTTTTTTTTTTATTTTGTATTTTAACCTCTAGTTTTTTTTTCAAACCTATCATTTATCGGAAGACGAAAACCATTCTTCAAATTATATCTCCGATCACCAGTGTAGCTGACATTGTTTTTCATTCAATTTTCTGAATCATGATCATCTGTCTTTCGGTATTTAGAATCTTCCACTGTTACAATGAACGTGTCCAACACTTGTGATAGAGTTTGGCAGATAACCCTGATTTTCAAACTTCTTTTATTGAGCTTCATTCTTTTCCCTATATAATTTTCGATTTCCTGTCGGATGACTAGAACAGCAGCTGTTCAAAGAGAGACACTCATCTTTTAAATTTATTAACAGTCGTACTCTTCAATGGCTTATCTATAACAGTCTCCTACACAATTTCATGCTTTTGACCACCTTACATAACTCTTTTCATATTGAAAAAACACCTACTCAGAGAAAATAGCTGATCATATGAGAAAATAATCGTGGAAATGACCTACGTATCTTTCTAGTAATTCTAACTTGAACAAGGAAAATATTACTGCCGTCTATTTCTCAAAAATCTAATCCTATAGTTACCAATTCGACAAGATCTTCCACGAAATACTACTTTAACCTATTCTATTCTTAGTATTCTTGATGTTTTCTTTCCTCGATCTTTCTTGGAGGATTAAATGTTTCTCACTTCTCAAGCTTCAAAGAGATTAGGGATTCCAAAACCTCTTCCAATTTGCTTGCTATGTTTAGAATTGTACAACTTTTAACACTTTCAAACGCTGCTTGCTTACTTCACTGGTGGCTGCTATATAGAATCTAAATCACACCCGTGAACTATTAAAAAATATAAGTGTTTTGAATATTTCCAGTCTTTCACTGTTAAAAGATATATTTCAATTAACAATACTGAAATCATTCATTCACTCTGTATAAGAAAAGTTTTTTTCCTTTTTCTTTAATTTGAAAATTTCATTCGATTGCACAAAACCTGTTTGTGGTAAGTGCATTTTAATTTAATTAATATAACCAATACATTGTACACTTAAATAAATAAATAATTATTATTAAGATATAAAACAAATTAAATTTTTTTTTTTAACTTTGTGCATGAGTGGATAGGAGAGAGAAAATGTGTATAACCTGCTTCATTTCCTCCTCTTCTAAATTATCTTCAACTTCGTCAGTGTTATGGGGTTGGTTCTCTTTCTTTGCTTCCTTTTCCTCAGGTGGAGCCGACGTCGGTTTGGGCTTTTTGCTTTGTACCCCTTTCTTCAAGAGGCTTCTTTTGCTTTCCTTTTTAGATGGCTTCTTCGATCCTGATGACTAAAAATAAAGAAAATTTTTTTTTTTTAATTATGATTTTAAATCAATAGTATGGAGCTATGAACAATAAATTAAGTGTAAGATTTCTTTACTTTGACTTCGGATCCACATTCATTTTCTAAATGTGCGATTCGAAATACTTATCATTCAAATTCAAGAGATATGTCATAATAATAATAATAATAATAATAATAATAATAATAATAATAATAATAATAATAATAATAACATGCCTGGAGTATTTGCATTCTTAATTCTCTTTCTTCTTCATCTTGATCTTTGTATTTTTTCATCTTCTTCATCTTTCCCTTTTGGCCTCTTTTGATCATCACAATTTTATCCTTCTTCCCTTCTTCCCCTTCCACCTTCTTTTCGTTCGGATTCTTCTTCGTCCGTTTTCCACTACTTTCAGCTTGAAAAACAAAATAAATAATGCTAATTAAGATTTATAAAACAGAACAGTGATATAGATGAAATGGTTAATCACCGCTTTATTTACCTATTTAAGCAGACTATAAAAAAGGATTGATATTTCTTCATTCTAAAAAGAAAAGGTTTTAAAAATCTAGGATCCATTTGGGACAAGACAGTTTAGAGTCGAATGAAAACATTTAACAAATCACATATAAGTATCAAATTTAATCATAATTACCTTTCAATTTTACGTACCCTGAATCTTTTTAAAACCTCTTCTCAAGGTCTCTTGAAACATTCACTTCAAACATCATATTGACTAACATATTCATTCCATTTTTTTTTGTTTTCAGAGATTAGTATTTTCTAGTATTTTTCATTTCCAAACTAATCTTTCTCCTCATCTGTTTGTTAATTTTTTGAAATTTTTTTCAACTTTCAAATGGACCATGTAAAATTTTTTCCTAAATTTTTCTTCTGGGTACTTAGTTGAAGCTTTATTATAACGTGTCCATTTCGAACCCATCTACAATTTTATTCATCTCTTTTTTAAGTATTTTATTAACATCTTAATTGGATAGAACTTCGATGTCTCATCATCTCTTCCACTTTTGTTTCTTGCCATTGTATTACGTTTTTTACATTTTTTTTTTAATTATTCTTAATGTTTTTATAATCACCATCACAGTCATTCTATGTCGCAAGAATATCACATACAGTTTGGTCATAGGATAAACCTAATTTCTTCTCTAGCTCATATTTACGTCCTTAAAAACGTCTGAAATGAGATTACACTCGACATTAAATATTAATTCTGATTGACAGTCATTTTCCTTACAGTTTTCATCCATTTTTATCTCAATTCAACATAAAGTTCAAAACTTTATAAACTTTGAAGAATTTTTATTAGTACCACAAAGAAGAACTTTGTGATCATTTTACTTTTTCATTTGATCAGAATATTTTTAAAAAGAAAAATCTTGCAATTTAACATGGAAAATACTTCTCAAATTCTTTCAACTTTTATTATTATTTCATTTAACGTTTTTTCAGCCACACTTTTTTTTCTAACTCACCAATAAATAAAGATTAAATTAAATTTAACCCTCTCATTTTTCAAAAAAAATTTCAATTTATAATAGTAAGTTTAAGGGAATGTTTATAATTTGAAGTGAACAAAGTCGAATATGAAAAGAAACTTTCAGAACATTTGCCACTTAAATTCCTCATATCACATGTCACTTTCTCTTTCAAAACATGTATTTACTTTCCCCTCAACTGAGAGGGTTCTGTGAATGTCTGTTGAACATACTTTAATCATCACAAAATCAGCTACTCATTTCTTTCTGATATCTTAAAAGTCTTCAAAGTTTAAACTACAAAAAGTAACAATTTTTCTAGAAAATTTGTTTCCACGTTTTACTACAATTTAAATTCCGCTGAGCAGCACCCAAGTATGAGCGGTAGTTGTTCACTATTACCAATTTAATTTTAGTCCTCTTTCAGAAAGGCTTATTTAGTTTTCCTGCTGGTCCCTCATGATGGGATACAAAAGCTCCCACTACCCTTCTATACTGCTAACAGTATTTTTATCTCCTTTCCTAGAAAAATTCATGCAAGATACTTTATTAATTTCATTTCCACCATTAAAACATCTGTGGTACAAGTCACCAATTCCCACAGCCTCTGCCTGTCCTCGCTCCGGTAACCCAGAACATCAGTAAGCCCCATTATACCAGCATCAAAGCCTCGCAATTTTTCCTTGAACTTCTATACAGACGTATCTAAATATTATAATCAATATTAGTGATAATCCGCTATAATGGTAAAAAGAGTATCTACCTTGTTTAATTCTGATTCTTACGTCAAATCATTATTTGTTTTAATAGTATTTTCACACTTCATTAATGATCTTATATATGGTCCTGGGAGCTCTTTAAATTTCAGGCCGTTCCATAATCCTTACTTAGGCTCTTCGATAATTAATTTTTCCCAAGGACTTAATCACATGCATTATACAGAACTAAAAAGGCAACAATTTATTTTCTATTATATTCTCACATCCTTTATATCGCTATCCTCAATCCGTCCTATTTCATACTTCTCTTCTCCCTTGTCAGGTTCTGCTTCCATTCCTGCTCTCAATCTTTTTTATACTACTAAAGTTGCTACAACTACTACTACTACTACTAATAATA
This sequence comes from Armadillidium nasatum, assembly GCA_009176605.1. Lineage (NCBI taxonomy): Eukaryota > Metazoa > Arthropoda > Malacostraca > Isopoda > Armadillidiidae > Armadillidium > Armadillidium nasatum. The sequence continues at coordinate 104,515 of SEYY01022061.1, read as the reverse complement.
ATAATAATAAATAATAATAATTACTCTTCTTTCCTTGTAAAGAGGCATCATCATCTTGGGGATTCAATTTTTTTTCTTTGCTTGATTTACTTTTTTTGAAGAGAATTCAATCACTTGGAAGTAAACCTATATATATATATATATATATATATATATATATATATATATATATATATATATATATATATATATATATATATATATATATATATATATATATATATATATATATATATTGTCCTAACGATTTTCAATAGAGAAAAGACATGCTAGGCATAAGAAGTCGCTTCATCAATTTTCTAATAAGAAAATAACTGAAAAAAATTTATTGTGACATTTTCTGCCACTTGTCCCAACGATTCGTTAAGACAAGTTTTGCAGATATATATATATATATATATATATATATATATATATATATATATATATATATATATATATATATATATATATATATATATATATATATACAAATCTAAACAATTTATTGCCGATTAGTGTGCTGAAAGTTAACTTCATTTGTCTTGTCAAAGTCTTCAAAGGGTCTAATCTGTAGAAAAATATAATTAGTGTTGTTCCATTGTTATATTTTAGTGCTAACTGTGCAAATTTCACGTGCTAATTCTCAAGTTGAATAAATTTCATCAAACTCTAAACAGTAGAATCTACTGTCCCATCACAGCATCCAGTACATGCAATTTTACAGAACCAACATTTTTTTCTCTATAACATGCAATTTAAGTTATGAAGAGTACAATACACAATTTTGTCTGCAATACCCATCAACTCTCAATAAAATTAAACATACAGTTACCATATATATATATATATATATATATATATATATATATATATATATATATATATATATATATATATATATTATATATATATATATATATTTAATTTATATTCTCTTCCTATTTTAAAAGTTGGGAGTGAGTTTCAAGCTATCACATCCTGAGACAAAAATTTAAAAAGTTATAATTAAGATTTTAATGTAGTCATATATTTTAGTATAGTTTATTATTACTTAATTTGTTCGTAAGTGCCGAATTTTTTTTCCCTTTTTTTTTGTGTGTGTGTATGTGGGTTTGTTTGTGTTGTAGTCAGAAATGCGAGTTTACGTAGATAAGAGAGCAGACATTGACGTGAACACTTTATTCAAGTTGTTAATGTCCCAAACTTATTTGATAATTTCGAATCTGTGAAACATCGCTACTTTAATTTTCAGCGTAATATTTTAATTCTTCCCAAGGTTTATATGTTCGGTTTTCATTTTTAACTCTAATTTCACCCTAAAAAGCTCCGACATTACTTTTCCTTCTCCTATAGGTGACTCATGTCTTTAACCGAGATTGCACCTGATCGACTGAATGGGATCCTAATATCTATGGTAGTTGGAAGACTAGTGACTCAGATGGAATTCCTCCCCATGATTTGAGATAGTGCACTTCTGAGGTATCATTTTTCCTTATTCAATTGTATTCTTTACACCTCAATACCAACACTTCCCTCGGTGTCCCAACAGAAGGCATCTCCAGCAAATTAGAGAAAAGGGTAATCGCTCTGAACTTTCAAATTATCACCCTATAGCCCTCGCTTGTATTATGTCAAAGTTCTTTGAAACTATCTCTATTATCTATAATATTTTTGATTATTTCTCATTTACAAAGATGTGTAAATATAAATTTGGTGATCATTAGTACACCAACTGGTTTTTTTTGTATGTGTAAAATAACTTTTATATCGATAAAAATAAGAAACTGTTTAGTTAGATTGAATTTTTATTATAAGAACTATCATTACCCAGATATATCATCCAACAAAAGAAAAAATGAATTTCATCATCATAAAACATCTGTTCTACATCTGATTAAACGGGATCTAGCAATTACTAATAACTTGTATATCGATCTACTTTCTATCTGTTTTACAATTTGTCAGTGGCAGTCAATCATCCTGGAGTTTTGTATTTTAACATCATAACATAATTGGAATTTTTTCAAGTCTAAAGCAAAAGAACTTATGGTGTTCCTTTATTTTAGAATTTTTTTGGTTCTTTTATATCTAAGACGTGACGGTGGCTCTTAATTTCTTTTCAATAGATACTATAAATGAAATATTTGGAAGAAACTAACCACTTGCACTCCATCACTGCTGCATCAAATTATCAGCACATGGAAGGCTGTGTTAGCAAACGAATTTGCCAACTAGAAGCTTGTTGGATGTGATAACTTCTTTCCAACATCCGTTTTATGGAGCACCCAAATTCATCCGTTTTCTCTTAAATCATCCTCGCCTTAATGTTTCAGTATGAGAAATTTACATCAAGTTTGAGCTTGATTTTCTTTTCTTTTTTGTGTCTCCTTCTTTAATAAAGCCTTTCTCGTAAGTGGTGATAATCTCTTTAAAATTATATATTTCCATACTTACTTTTATTACAATATTACAATGAACACAATATATTTTTATGTATTTTAAACAAATAAAAATATTACGGGATAGTAAAGAAAATTATCTTCATTGGAATTCGAACCAACACTTATTACACAAGAGAAATGTAATCCATCATCCAAACAGTTCAGCCTCCCACGGATACTCGATATTACTATTATTAATATACAAATTATCTTTTTCACCCGTAACAAACAACAAAATTGGGTCTTACTTCTGGAGGAGACGATATATATATATATATATATATATATATATATATATATATATATATATATATATATATATATATATATATATATATATATATATATATATATATATATATATATATATATATATATATATATATATATATATATATATATATATATATATATATATATATATATATATATATATATATATATATATATATATATATATATATATATATATATATATATATATATATATATATATATATATATATATATATATATATATATATATATATATACACACACACTTACTGATCATCTTTTAAATGAGAAATTTTAAGTTCTGTGTCTGGAAATTGGTTAAGTTTATCTTCAGATTCGTTATCAAGATCCAAAGTTTGTATCCCTTTAAAAGCTCCAATTTTACTCCTTAATCCAAATTCATCTTCACTCTCTTCATCATCACTATCTTCTTCTTTAATTTCATCCTCGTTATCTTCTTCGTCTTCATTTTCTTCTTTATTATCGTTACTAACTTAAATAATCGGTTGCTTCTGTTTCATTTTCGACACTTTTTGTCCTACATTCTGAATCAGATTCCAAATTCTCTTCTATAAGAAGAAAAATATAAAACTTTACAATTTTATTTTATTTAAAATATAAAACAGCAATTTTAAACAATCAACTTTAAATTTATGAAAAAGAAAAAAAAATAAAAAAAAAAAAAAAAAAAAAAAAAAAAAATATATAATATATAATATATATATATATATATATATATATATATATATATATATATATATATATATATATATATATATATATATATATATATATATATATATATATTATATATATATATATATATATATATATATGTTATAATTTCGAGGAATCGAACCCGGGCCAATAATAAATTTATATAATATTATATATATTTATATATATATATATATATATATATATATATATATATATATATATATATATATATATATATATATATATATATATATATATATATATATATATATATATATATATATATATATATACTAGTAGGTCATTCGATTTTAAGGTTTAGGAAGTGCATTATGAAACGTTATAATTTCATTATTAGTTCCAATACTCAAAGACGTGAGAGAGTCGCGAGAAGTCAAGAAAAACAGTCCGTGTGATTTGGCTGATATTCATCAAAAAGTAAAATTAAGAGTTGAAAAAAAAAAATTTAAAAATTAAATTCTTTTTCTGTACCTTTAATTGGTGGAAATTCAGTCTTTTCATGTGGAGATTCTTCCTTTTCATCATCGGTATCTGCATCGGACATGTCAATTAATGACTTCGTTGTCATCCGTGATGTCGTCGGAATTCGCAGTCAACTTCTCAAGAGCGGCAGAAATTGCAGATGAAAATTCGTTGTCTGGACCGTCGAGAACACGAGCTTTTCTTTCGCCTTCATGCCTTTAAATAAATAAATAAATAAATGAATAAAATAAATAAATATAAATAATAATAATAATAATAATAATAATAATAATAATAATAAAATAAAAGGGCACAAAAAGGGTATCTGAAGTAATATTAAAAAACATTGAAGAAAGAAAAATTTGGAAAATCGTTTCTATCTATGTCTCTGTGTCATCATCAATATATATATATATATATATATATATATATATATATATATATATATATATATATATATATATATATATATATATTATATATATATATATATATATATATATATATATTATATATATATATATATATATATATATATATATATATATATATATATATATATATATATATATATATATATATATTATTATATATTAGGGATGGAGTGAAGTATCGGTATCGGGCAGTATCGGCATATTTTTGTAGTATCAGTATCGGTATCGGTAAAATTTTTGGGCAAGAGTAAAGTATCGGTATCGGTAAAAATTTTGGTATCGCTCCATCCCTATATATATATATATATATATATATATATATATATATATATATATATATATATATATATATATATATATATATATATATATATATATATATATATATATATATATATATATATATATATATATATATATATTCTCAAATAGTTCTTTATTGTTCTTCTTCCACGTTAACAATGGTCTCAGTTTTTCACATATCCTAATCTTATTTTTCATTAATGACTTTTCATTATTACGCTCATTTAAAGAATGAAAATCTACTCCCTCTTTTGTGTCTACTACTACCTCTCAACTTCAACTATCAGATTCTAAAAATGCTGACCTGGAAAAGATTTCCAAGTGGAGACTTCAGTAAGATTCAGCGCCTTAAAACCTAATCTTCTTCTCGTCTTTTTCTGAAAATCACTTCCTGATTCCCAATTTTTCTCCCTTTCCCCACCTATGGGTAATGTAAACAACATTAGTCTCAAGGAACAACTTGTCTTGGAAGACCCATATCAGGAAAGTTATTAGGGCGGTCTCAAAGCAGCCGGAAGTTATGTTCAGACTGAGACTTTTCTTTAGTTTGAACTGCTTCAACTGTGCAAGAGAATGCTCGCCTTTGTATGTCGTACTAAACTCTCAACAGTTTTAGAGTGCTGCAGTTCCATCCATCTTTTCGATAATAATCGAATAAAAAACATACTAACTCTTTTCTAAAAATAATAAAAAGCATACTATCTCTTTTCTAAAGATATTAAAACTTAATACGAAAGAACTAAACACTCGTATTTCACTGATTTACGATGTCTTTGCAACGCATGAGATGTAATATCTTCGCATCAATATTGGAAATTGGAAACCCCAGGCTTGATCATTGTAGTATCATCACCTTTCAGGACTAATCAGTAATAAGTAATATTATGGCAACTTTAATTCACTTTTGCAGTAAAAAAATGAAAATTTATCAAACAATAGTAACTATAGGGAGAGGACGTAGCAACGTCCGAAGCGATGCAAGTACACCCCCCCCCTCCCACACACACACTGGATATAATAACCCACAGAGTGATAGAATGGACTACACCATTCCGTTTTACTCCGCTGCCCTTTGGTTCGTTTCTTTTCGCATTTACCTTCTCAGATGGTCTCTAGTGTACCCTCGTCTAACATTGGAATGTATATGCTCCCATTATCTCTCCACCACATTTCTTCACATGCTCCCACAAATCTATAAGCGCTTACTCGTTCATTACCTTTTTAAACATAACAAAAATAGCAAAATAAAAAGTTGCATCGGAGATGATTTAAAGGGCGGCATTAGAAGAATGTCTCTCATCCACCTCTCACTTCAACGCCATTTGGGAGTTGGTGGCCTAAAAAAATGATGGGGATGGTGCCGCCGAGAATTCTCGTCCGGCTTGATCCAGAGAACGGTCTTCTTTAACGTTGATTTCTGCAACATTCGCGGTCTGTCTAATTTTCACTTTCTCGAACACCACCTCTCTTCTAGACATTATCTCTTGCTCTTAACTGAAACTCAGGTGTCTGAGTGCTCTGACAGCAAACCCTACTCTGTTTCCTCCTACTGTCTCTATCCTCAATTTTCAGACAAAGGCGGATGTTGCGAATATGTGCGCAACGATAAGGTTTCTTCTAGTATATCTAATTTGGAGTATTCTGAATTCTCTAATTTATGGCTTAAGATCCCTTGTGATTCTACTACAAAATTTATTTGTTTTATCTATATAACTCGTAATTCTACCGACTATAAAATGTTCTTCGATTATTTAAACTCCAAAATAGATCACATCCTTTCTTCTCCTTTCTTGGAAATCATCAATTTAGGTGATTTCAATGTTCACCACCACCAATGGCTTCTATCTAGTTTTCATGATCCAGCTGGTGAACTCGCCTACTACTTTTCAATCCAAAACAACTTTGAGCAGATGGCGCAATTCCCTACCCTGACAGTCTTGGTGGAACACAACATACTTGATTTTTTCTTAACCTCTTATTCTTCTCCTTATACCGTTAAACTCTTTCCTCGCATGGGTTCATCCGATCACCTTCTTTCTCCGTTTCTTGTTATGTCTCTTCAAGTCTTCGGCAAGAACGGACCACGCCATCGCAAGGAAACGTTTCTGGCATTTCGGGGCTGCTATTGGTCTGCCTTGCGGTTGTACCTCTCTGATATCCCATGGAATAATTACTGCTTCCATGGAAGGGGTCCCTCGGAATGTGCTGAGCGCATAACCAAAGTGATTCACTCTGGCAAAAAGGTGTATATTACCATATTTTTTTTCTTCAAGAAAACCTAATAAACCTTGGCTTAACTCTACTTGTTCTCGTCCTATCCGCCACATGGATGATTCCTTCAAGGATTACCGTCGTCTTCAAACCCCAGAAGCTCATTCAAATTATATTTCGTCCTGGAATCTTTCAAAATATACTTTTTGTGACACCAAAAACTCATTTCTCCGTCATAAAAGCAATAATCTTTCTGGTTCCCATTCTTCTCACATTTTCTGGCATTTTGCACAAAAAAAAAAAAAAAATTTAACATTACTTCTTCCTCTTCCCCTCCTCTAGTACCTTCTGATAGTAAAACTATCGTTTTACCTTCTACTAAAGCTGAACTCTTCTATCAAACTTTTGCCTCTAACTCTACCTTAGAAGATTCCGGAGCTATTCCACCTCCTTCAACTCCCTCCAACTTATTTATGACTAATATTGTAATTTGTTCTAAGATGTCATTTCTGCTCTCCCTGAACTTAACACTAAAGTGTGTTTATGGTCATGATGGTATCCTCCTTGTAGTTCTCAAAACTTGTGCTTCCGAGCTTGCACCGTGCTTTGGTAAACTATTTCGACTTTCTCTCTTTACTTCGACCATCCCTTCTTGCTGGAAACGTGCACTCATTCAATCTATGCCGAAGAAGGGGGATCCCTTTCAACCCTCTTACTATCGTCCAATTTCTTTAACCTCCGTTCTCTCTAAACTTTTCGAATCTATCCTTAACAGGAAGATTTGGAAACACTTCAATTCTTCTAACCTTATATCTAATTGCCAGTATAGCTTTCGTAAAAAAAAAGTTCTACTGGTGATTTTCTTTCCTTACTTTCTGACTCTCGGTCCTCTGCTCTTCGGGGTTTCGGTGAGTCTTTCTCTGTCGTGCTGGACATATCGAAAGTTTTCGATAAAATCTGGCACAAAGCTTTGATTTCCAAACTTCCTTCTTTCTATCTATTCTTCTCTCTGTGACTTTCTCTGATTTCTTTGCTGATCGTTCTATGGCTGCTGCTGTAGACGGCCACCGTTCTTTCTTTAAATCTATAAATATTGGTGTTCCTCAGAAATCTGTCCTATCTTCAACTCTTTTTCTAGTTTTTATTAAAGAGTTTCTCTCTATTATTTCATCACCTATCCACTCCTATGCTGATGACCCCTTCATATTCCTTTCACTTTGAAAGACTAACAACAGCAGTTAATTGACGCAAGGAGGGTGGCCTTGAAGCAACTGACCTCTGATCTTTCTCGTATACATACATTTATGTGTGATTGTATATATTTGTTTTATTTGCAGGATACATAAGTCCTCTAACTTATTATTTAAAGATAAACGTAGTTTGTTGATATTATATACCTATAATTATTCTTATAGTAGATGAACGTCTTTATAAAATGTCAAAGTTGGTAGGTATACTGAACTAAACCTATTGTTGTGTGCACATAGTATCAGAGGGGGTATAACTTGGTTATCAGCTTGCTGTTAGTCATCTACTATAATCAAATAACAACATTTTAAAAGAATAATAATAATGATAAAAGTAAACAATATTTAAGAAGTACAAAAGAAAGAAGAGAATAGTGAGTATACTGTAATAGTGTTGATCGAAATAATTACATCAATATATATATATATATATATATATATATATATATATTATATATATATATATATATATATATATATATATATATATATATATATATATATATATATATATATATATATATATATATATAATATATATATATATATATATTAGTAATTGCCAGCGAAGTTACTTCTTATATGGATGTTCACTCCCAATCATAAGTAGGATATAGTTACCTTGCAATAGAACTCTCTTCCAATCTGAACAAGAAGCCAAAGCCATAAACAAGATGGGACGGTGGAAGGTAATTTTTCTTGCCTCTCACCATAAACGCTCCTGTAGTCAAATATTCTCCGGCAGGAGCTGTCTTACTCACTTGCTGGCCCCATACCCACCACGCAGAAGTTACAACTTTTTCGTCCCAAGCTCGGCTATAATAATAATAATAACAATAGTAAAATTCCAAACTTTGGATTTTTCCAGACTATGGTTGGCTTTTCAAAAAAATACAATATATTTTTCTAAATATTAAAGAATGCATTCCAACAATATTAACAATAGTACAAGATTATAAAGACTTTCAATTCTTTAGTCACTACTGAAAAAAATGAATGAGCTCAGTAGCTAAAATTTCAATATTTTCACACGAAAAAAATGAAAAAAAATTGTTTAACCAAAGTATAATACAAGTTTTAATAAATTGATAGACAGGTTAAATACTCTCCTAATTCATGGCTGACGCTTTCATAATATAAACCGTTCAAAAAATGTGACAAAAATACAATAAAGTGATCTACCTATAACACAGAGCCATTATTCCAGCTTCGTGTAGGGTACGTGGGGGTACCGTATTTCCTGAAGGATTTTTGATAACAACACTAGAAGCTCCATGAAGATCGGCATGAACGTATATATCCTTCAGTTTTAAATGTCGTTTAACAACTTGTTCATTTTGCTGACTATCCCGACCACCAATAACTGATCAAAGCATTTTCAATTAAAACCACATGAATAATCTACAATAATTACTAAATTTAATTTTCCCTATAGTTACAAGAAAAAAGGGTGTGGAACCAGAGCCAGTTGAGAGATTCGTGTTTAGAGAGTAGAGTAAAGTATTAAGAATTAATTAGAGCACCAAACCCATAAGTAACAACTGAGAATCTTTAAATAAGTCATAATATTTTCCTAAATTTTACAAGTACTAAATATCTAATAAGATATAATACAAAGGTTCTAAAACTGTAAGGTAAAGATAAGTGGTGAAATAAAGTCATTGACGGAAATAAAAAGTTATAAAGGGAGAAACTTACAATTAACAAAAAAAAGGATAAATCTAAATTTCAAAACAATTTACTCCAACTTTAATAATAATAATAAAATGAATATTTAAGAAAATAAATAAGTAAAAAAATAAAATATAAATAAATAAATGCACACGCACACATACTGTTATTACTGTATATCAGAAAGTAAGTAACTGCCACAAAACTTTAACGTAAATCATTTGAATAGTAATAAACTTTTACACAAGCACAAAATATTTTAACAAAAATATATAAATATAAAGATAAATGGAACGGTAAGCAATTGAAGCTATCTGATGCCTCTCCTTCATACAGAAACTAAATAAACAGTAGTGTTTAAAACAGTTAAATTACCAAAGAAATATTATCGTTCAAACAAAGGAAAAAAAGAGTAAAACGTACCTAAATAATTATCAGAGGAAACAAACCATAAAAATTTCTCAAACCAATGAACTTTTCGAGCTTTGTTTATGTTTGCGATTGTATTGACTTCCTTCAATGTTTGTTGGGTCTTCTTTTCGGCAGATTTGATGGCCTTGTACGAAGCATCAATTGTCTTTTGTTCTTTTTTAGCAGCTTGACGTTTCATGTTATAATATCTATTACCAAAAAAAAAATTAAAAAAATTTTAATGTCTACAAAATAAATTGACCATTTAAGTTATAATTGCTTCACCTTCCATTAGACACATTATATCGGAAAAACTTCTTACATAAATAAGATAAAAGGAAAGTTTTTAATATATATATTATATATATATATATATATATTATATATATAATATATATATATATATATATATATATATATATATATATATATATATATATATATATATATATATATATATATATATAAGGCAATAAAATATTTACGACATAAACTATCATTTATTTTTTAAAAATTTAAAAACAATAAAATAACAATAACTGTCTCTATATAACCAAATAATTAAGATTGTTAAATTTTAATTCCTACTTTTCAATAAGTACAGAATCATTCATGTGGAAGATGAAGGGAAAACGCAGTTGACCCTAGAAAGGTGGCGAAGTTTTGTATAATACGTTATAGGCTGGCTGATTGCCCCCCCCCCCAAGTTCGTAATGACTGAGCATTATTATTGACTTCATTAAATACTATATTAAACTGTATTAAAAACAGTTTTAAAATACTCACCTTCTTGCGTTAGCTAAGGCCGATAAATCTAAATTAATGTCGACTGCCATGGGTCTCATTTTTTCCGATTCCGTGCCATGCTCTCTCTCTTCGTCAGAGTCGAGAAGCATGTCATTTTCATCGCAATCGTAAGGGTCACTGTCAGAGAAACGTACATGGAAATTATATAAAAATGAGACTCAAATGAAATATAATTCTCATGATTCACTAATGTAGTTAAATATATTAAAAGAAACAAATGATACCCTACAATACTTAAAGCTTAATCACCTCAGCCACAAAGTAATTGAATTCTGCTTCAACTTGAGAGCTCGTATGGCGCATGCAATTGGATCATTTCTAGCCTGGGCTTCATCGAGTAATTCCTGAATATGTTTCCAGTCGATCTGGTTAGCAATAGCACTTCGAACCACCAGTAGAGCACCATCTACTAACCCCTGATTCAATTCTAAAACGAAAAATTTAAGAGGTATGAAGCAATAAGTCAATGAAATGAAAAGTAAAAATGCACTTCACTCCCAAAATAGGATTTAATGTTACCTAAGTTTAAAAACTAAAGCATAGCCAATTGTAAATTAACTTAGTTTTTACTAGAGTGTTAACCTTGACCCTATGAATTTGCAGACCATACACACAATAAATCACATTATTACCATAATCAATAACTTCATTAGTAATCGTTAAAAGTCTTTAAAACGCAATAACAAACCAATCAATTGTCCTTTTCTCATATCTTCTTCCTGCTTTCCCTTCAGTTCCTGGAGACGTTTCTCATGGTCCTTACGGACATTCTCCAGTTTCTTCAATGCTTCTCTCTCTTTCTGGACGACTTTTTTATCCAGCTCATTTGCTTCCAGCTTGGAGAAATATTCATCACAGGCTGTACATGAATAAAAAAAAAATAATAATAATAAAGTTATTAAATACCAAAAAATAACAATTTAAAAAGTAAAATGAAAAAAATAAAAATTATAAAAAGTAAAAATTAAAAAAATATAATCTTTTATAAATCTTTATTATTTTTCCAGTTACAATATTTCACAAATATACTTTATGTATTAATACAAACTAAAATGGGCCTCTGGGGGGACGAATTAGTCCTTTGACCTGACCAATAACGTACATAATATAATTTTTCACTGAGAAACAAATACTTTAAATTTTGTAATTTTAATAAATTTTTTATTTTAATCAATTTTTATGCATTTTAGTAGTAATCTTAACCTAATCTATTTCTTTAAAAATAATAATAAGGATAAAGATGATAAAAAAAAAATAAAAAATAATGACTAATAATACTGAAATAATTAGCTAATAATTATTACAATAATAATAATAATAATAATAATAAATAATAATAATAATAATAATAATAATAATAATATATTGTGACAAAAAATTATCAAGGTTACTACTACCATTAGTTTCCTTTTTTTAATGGCAGATTATTAATAAAAATTATTTATAACAATAATAATAATAATAATAATAATAAAAACATTATTAATACTATAATAATAATAATAATAATAATAATAATAATAATTATAATAATAATAATAGTAATTAATAATAATGATGATGTAAAGATAAAATAACTGAATAGTGATTTTGAGTTAGTAGGGGAATAAGTGTGGTGAGGTTGGGTACCTTCTTTAGTATTTTGATGGTAAGTGATTTTTAATGTTTCCGAAGTGTGGGAAGTGTTGTTAATTCTTGTAAGTTTTTTGGAAGTTCATTCCATTGTTCAATGCCCTTGTACGATATAGCTCTCCGTGATTTGATTAGTGTGCATTTGGTTATACATAGTATATGTGAGTTTACGCCGCGCAGATTTGCTCTTCTTACATTTTGATTATACGTTATTAAATTTGTAAGTAATTCATTCGACATTCCTTTTATGACTGAAAAGGTCGGTTGTCATTGTAAGAGTGAGCATATCTTGTAGTTTAAGTATGGATAATTTTTAGAAGAGTGGGCTTGCATATTAATACTGATAATAATAATAATAATAATAATAATAATAATAATAATAATAATAATAATAATAATAATAATAATAATAATAATATAATCATAATTTTTTATATAATTTTTTTTTTTATTATTTTTTATGCAGTTATTAAGAGTTGCAGTAGGTATACACTTGCACATCCCCATTCCTGTAAATTATAAAGTAGGTGTGGGTAAATAAGGCTGTAATATAATATTTTAGTGTATATTTTGGAATAAAGTTTTTATTATCTTTAGGAATGCATAGGTAGCATATGCAAGTTTGTTAAGGATATTTATGTCTTTTTAGAAGGAGAGTTTTATCGTTGAAAATAAATCCTAAAAGTTCTGCAGATGTGGTTCGGTTTATTACTGTCTCTTGCCATAATATTTAGTCTCTACCCACGTTACAACATTTCCTAATAGGTTATTTACTTTTGTGCTTAGAGTATTTATATTACGGTATATTACTAAAATAGTGACATCGTCAATGTATTGAGAGAGTAAAGAATTATGACAATTTTAGAAGTTGTTTGTATATATGCTAAAGAATAGTGGATCCAAAATAGATCCCTGAGGCACCTCTTGAGAAATTGGGGCGAGAGAGGATAATACATCTCCTAGTTTCACGAATTATGTTCTACAAGATAAATATGACCGGAACCAGAGGAGTCTTTCGAAACGCCAAGCCTGTCTAATTTATGCAGGAGTAAATTGTGTGGAACAACAACAAATGCTTTGGGAAAATCTAATAACAGTAATACACATGTTTGTCGTTTAATAATAATAATAATAATAATAATAATAATAATAATAATAATAATAATAATACTGTAATAATTTTTAAAAAGGCAGCAGATATTTTAGACCCCACATAACCTATGAGTTTAATTTCACCAAAAACTGAAATATGTTCCAAATTTTATTTAAGGCTGTAAAATATCTTTAATATATACCACATAACTATCTTTTAAATGAACTTTTATGGGAAATGGTCAGTGGCTTACACGAACCCCATCAGAAATAGAGAAAATAAAATTACTAGACAGGATTTGTAAATCTATCAATCAAGCAAATTATTATTATTATCATTATTATTATTACTATTATTATTATTATTATTATTATTATTATTATTATATTATTATTATTATTTCATCACATTCTCCTACTATTATTAATTTCTCTATCTGCCTTTTATCTACAAATATTACCATTATGCTTCCTATTATTAATAGATATTTTCAATATTATTATTATTATTATTATTATTATTATTATTTTATTATTATTATTATTATTATTATTATTATATGCATATTTCTTTCTTATAATATACATTTTGTATATAGTAGGTACTCTTCACATCAGCAACTCTTTTCAGTCATAAGATATAATAATAATATTTTGTAATTTTAATTGCATAATTGTGTAATATTTTCTTTTTAATTGAATAAAACTTTTTAAACTTTTGAATTCAATAAAAGATCAAAACACACAAAACCATAGAGAGAAAATTTAAAATTACGGAATTGCTGTGATTTAGTGATACCTTAATTAACTAATTCAATTAATGCATAAAGCTAATCAATTTTCGTCCTAAAATACGAACCTCTGTTAAAGGAAGGAAATTGTTCAACAGGCAACTCTTTATGTTGATTGTAAAGGCGTGGGTGGAACTCCTCATACAGAAATGTATCTTCGCTGCTTCCATCTTCTTTCATTCGTTTTACCAGTTTTTTCACAATATATCCCTAGAAACAAAATTATTATTATTGTTAATGATAGACAGTGTAATAATACCAAGGTCGAAGGCGGGAAGATTAAAAGGTGATATTAATCAAAGTTTATCAGAGTAGGAGTGAAATTTTCTTCAACTTATGTGAACTAACTTTTCAAAATCTTGAATTAATTTTATCACACCTTTAAAATCGAAACTGTTTCAGGACTTTTCTCTTTCTTAGGTAGATGTCATGTGGACCTTTGTCATTTTCTCCCAAACTTTTATATATATAATAATTAAACTGATAACTGATATTTATCTAAAATATATTCTACAGAAAAAGAAAATCTATCTATTCCGTGTGTGCTTTTGGTATGTATGTGCTTGTATTTGTGCGCGCGTGTTTATATACGTGTTGCATTATTGATCAAAAATTGTAATTAAAGAGTTAATAAAACAATTACCTTTTTCTCAAGTTCTTTCCTTTCTTCTCTTACGTTTGACTGGGCTTTAGTTAAAGCTTCGTGGATATCTTTTATATTTATTTCAACATTTTTAACTTTTTTAGCTCCTGATGGAAAGCCAACACTCAAAAGCTCATGTTCTAAAACGCTTCCTCCACAATCTAAATAATAATAATAATAATAATAATAATAATAATAATAATAATAATAATAATAATAATAATAATAATAATAATAATAATAATAATAATAATAATAAATAATAATAATAATAAATAATAATAATAATAAATAATAATAATTAATAATAAAAAAAAAAAAAAAAAAAAAAAAAAAAAAAAAAAAAAAAAAACTAATAAAAAAAAAAAAAAAAACTTTCTAACCTGAAAGCATGTTCTTGCCCTAACTACTAGTGAGAATTTATCAATGTTTGGAGTTCATCCAAATGCAAATCTCTTTAAAGAAAATTAATCCCATGACTCAAAACTTACCCTCTTCTCTCTTACTTTTCAACATCTACATTTAAAAAAAAAAATAAAAAAGTAGTCTTTAATTTTATTTTCAAATGTATCTCGAAACTCTTGTTAATGTTCATGTATAATAATAATAATAATAATAATAATAATAATAATAATAATAATAATAATAATAATAATAATAATAATACCTAGAAGTGGGTTAAAAATTTTCTTCAAACCAGTATTGTCTTTTGCATTATTATAAGCTTGTTCCAGTTCTTCAAACGTAGGCGCTTCGCGGGCTTTTCTTGCATTTTCAATTGGATATATTTCATTTGTAATGATTCTGTGTGTGCATATATATATATATATATATATATATATATATATATATATATATATATATATTATATATATATATATATATATATATATATATATATATATATTAGAGGTGGACCGGATATAATAATCCCGGAAGTAAAAATATATAATTTTTAATAATCATGTTTGTCAGATGTGATACCACTTGTTTCAACATTGAAAGTTGTGTTAACAAATGTTAAGTCTAAGGGAGTTTCAAGGATGACTGAAACATTAATGAAGGAGATGAACGACAGATTTGAAAACCTGGAAAAATGATGATGCTTATACAATTGCAACCTTTTTAGATCCTAGGTACAAAACAAAAATTTTTAAACCACTTGTTTCTCAGAATGTTAAAATCAAATTAGGATGCTTATGCGATGAGATGATAGAAACAGATAAAATAACGCCTTTCAAGAAAAAGCAAAAGCTCTCAGATACAAAAGAAACAAAATCTGTTAGCTTAAGCATTGCTAAATCAATGAAAGATCTTCTAGCTTCCAGCAGCGATGAAGAATCACAGTCAGAAGTGTCAAAGGATACAATATCGATTATTGAAAATTATCTGAAACTCCTACCAAGTTTGGAGGCAGATAAATACCAACTGGTTTGGTGGAGAGATAATTGCAAAAGTTTCCCTTTTCTTGCTGAGCTGGCAAGGACTTATTTAGCATGTCCTTCAACTAGTGTTGCTAGTGAGCGTCTTTTCAGTGGAGCAGGCCTCATTTACGACGAAAAGCGAACCAAACTTTCACCTGAAAGAGCCCAAAAGCTTTTATTTCTAAAAAATAACTTACCAATTATTAACTTCAAATGGAATATGTGAAACTGTGAAGTGTGAAGGTAATACTGAATTACTGGCTATATATATATATATATATATATATATATATATATATATATATATATATATATATATATATATATATATATATATATATATATATTATATATATATATATATATATATATATATATATAACCTTTTTCAAAATGGGTTAAGGTTGGGGAAAGAGGTTGGTGAGGTTTCAAGAGTTGGGTCCCCGTCCCACACCCTGGTAACATAGATTCTGGATATTATATTTAAAAATTCCAAAAATTTATAGTAAAACTTATAAAAATTAACTATCCGCATCCGCATTTGCGGATATCCGCAACCGCATCCGCGGATAGTAAAAATTACTATCCGGTCCATAATATATATATATATATATATATATATATATATATATATATATATATATATATATATATATATATATATATATATATATATATATATATATATATATATATATATATATATAACTGGGCCAGTTGTTTTTACACTGAGGATGATTCGAAAGAAATTGAGCTAAAATATAAAGTGGGGTATGTATGTTTTATATATTTGGAGAAAGAGTATGAAAGGGTATATAGGAGGATATTGTTCAAGATATTGCAGGAAGATTGGTGAGTGAGAGGGGAATTAATGAAAGGGATCAAAACCTTTGAAAATTGTAGAGTGAGGGTGAAGAGGGAGTTTACTAATTGGTTCAACATAGAAATGGGGTTGAGACATGGATGTGTAATGTTGCCATGGTTGTTTAATCTGTTGATGGATAGTGTAGTTAGGGAGAGGGAAGGGAAGAGTGTTAGGCTGAGAAGTGTGGAGTGTGATTGTGAGGTAAATGTCTTGCTGTTTGCAGATGATGCGGTGTTGGCGTCTGGTGGTGTTGTGAGTGTGTTGGTGAGAGAAAATCTGGGGAAATGTGAGAACAAAGGGATTGAGAGTAAATCCAGAAAAAAGTAAATTAATGAGCATTGGGGTGGGGATGATGAGGTGAGAGAGGAGGAATGGTGGGGTGGGGTGGAGGTGGTAGGTGAGAGATTGGAGGAAGGGAAAGAGTTCAAATATTTGGGAATATTGGTGGAGGGAAAACGAGGGATAGAAAGGAAATCAAGAATAGAGTGGAGGAAGAAATGAAATTGGAGGAGGATTAAGGGAAGTATGGAAGAAGGGAAGAATATCGAAGGAAATTAAGGTAAGAATGTTTGAGTGCATGTGTTTACCATCTGATATGTATGGGTGTGAAACATGAATGATGAATGCTCAGGTGAGGAAAAGATTTGAGATGACGGGATTGAGAGTGATATGTGGTTTGAGAAGGGTAGATAGGATCAGAAAAGAAAGGAAAAGGGAGATGCGTGAATGAAGGAGGGGAATGGTGGTTTGGACATGTGTGTAAAATGGATGAGGACAGGATGGCGAGCAGAGTACTTTAATCCGAGGTGAGAGGGAGGGAGAGGAAGGCTAAAGTGGAGATGGATGGATGGGATGAAGGAGATTTTGGAGGAAAGGTGTTTGAGTTTAGACGAGGGCAGGAGAGCTGAGGAGGACAAAGTGGGATAGAGCGCGGTGGTGAGGAAAGAGGAAGTGAGTGAATTATGGCTGGAACCACCCCACGAGTGTGAGAAAGGTGAAATAAATAAAATAAATAAATAATATATATGTATATAATGCCTGGATTCAAGTTCAAATACTTGCACTTAGGGTTTCAAAATTCAAAAGTACTAGTATTTGTACTTGAGTCTAATGTACTTGGGAAAAAATAAAGTACTTTCAAGTAATTTTTAGTAAAAGTTAAATTTTAAAAATTAAAATCTTAAAAAATATAATTTATTGATAACTCTTACTTTCACGATTTATGAATGCAGCCGATCTTCTCTCTCAGTTACCAACACGAAAAGACCTAGTAAGCAAATTGTAACAGGACTAGTGCTTGTCGTTTAAAGGCAGATTTTAAAGAAAATAAAAATCTTGAAAATGCAGAGAATATTTCTTCACTCTTGACATCTGGTCCAGTCATCAAATGAGATTTCACTTTTGAGTTACAATTCACTACATAGATAATTGGTGTTTAAAAAGAGAGTATAAAATGGCAAACGTTTCCGTAGGTTTCATACCGAGTACAGAATCATGGAGTGACACGAAGAAAATTGTAATGGATTTTAACATAGAATTTAAGATTTCAAATATAATATAACTGATAATGCAATATAAATATAAAATCTGCTTTTCCTCTACCATGGTTTCCTGAAGATGAAGATGCAGTCTCGGAAGCTAATGATCTAGAAGACAGTTTTGAAATGAATTCAGAGTTGCTTGAAGCAATAACTACTGAATATAATTTCAGCTGTACTCATACATTGCAGTTAGAAGTATAAGATAGTCTCAAGAGAAGCATTACAATTAGGTATAACACTGAGCGTAGTTTCTAAATTGGTATCTATTGTGCATAAGTCGATAAAAGCTACAGACATTCTTGGAGAAAAAAAAAATTAGAATATTATCGTGCTACATGCAGAAGTTAAAATGATCAGATCTGTTTTTGCAAATTTCAAAAGAAATGCTAATCGGTTTAGAAGGTGTTTCAACTCTTGGAGCATATGACCGAAATATTCTTAAAGATATATGCTAGAAATGTTTGAATCATTTGAGGATGCGGCTGACTGTGCCCAAAGACAAACCCCTGTTTCCCCAAGCTTAATTATTCCATGTGTTCGAGGACTAAAGTATCATCCTGAGCAGATGCAGTCAAAATATAATGCAATTGTATTTGAACAAAAAAGTTCTATACAAAAGTATCTTCAGTTGAATGAAAATAAAAGAAAAAATTATCAGTTGGCAAGTGTAATATGATCTTAGATTTAAGCTGGACTGATGCTCTGAAAAGGAAAAGGTAACCCTGTTATTAGAGACTGCACAGTTAATCTTCAGAGATGCAAAAGCTTCTAATTTTAATATTGCATTATCAGAGGATTAAGTTCAGTTTTATAGGTTATCCAAACTCAAAACTCACCACAGACACAAACCAAACCCAGGAGCCCTATTAATATTGAAATATAGAAATATTTCAGTCAACCTTGTATTTCTGTCTGAAGACTAAGGATGAATTAACATCTTGGAACAATTTTTTTTTAGCTATTCCTGAAGCTTCTGCACCTGTGGAAATCATATTCAGTCACAGGAAAAGCCTTTCGCACTGACAGATGTCGGTTGACTGATAAGAAATTTGAAACTTTAATGTTTGTGAAATGGAACAACAAAAACAATTATGCATTTTATTTTTACACTTGGAATAAAGAATTAAAAAGGACTTCTAGAATTAATAAGTAAATTATTTTCAAATATATATATATATATATATATATATATATATATATATATATATATATATATATATATATATATATATATATATATATATATATATATATATATATATATATACTTCTTAATATATAATCCATATTTTATTATATATATTTTATATAATATATATATATCTGGTTTTATATTATTATATATATATATATATATATATATATCTATATATATATATATATATATATATATATATATATATATATTATATATATATATATATATATATATATATATATATATATATATATATATATATATATATATATATTATATATATATATATATATATATATATATATATTTACAATAATTCAGAAATTAGGAATGAATCTCAATAGTATAATTTAGATGTTAGTGACTACAGTTTTAATATAATCAATTCTGTAGCACTTGTTCTTGTACTTAGTACAGCGACCAGTACTTGAGGCAATATATATATATATATATATATTATATATATTATATATATATAATATATATTATATATATTATATATATATATATATATATATATAATATATATATATATATATATATATATATATATATATATATATATATATATATTAGGAATGGAGTGAAGTATCGGTATCGGTAAGTATCGGCATTTTTCAGTATCGGTATCGGTAAAAATTTTGCATAGGAGTAAGTATCGGTATCGGTATCGGTATCGGTAGTATCGGCAAGTATCGGCATATTTATCGGGTATCGGTATCGGTATATTTTTAGGTATCGGTAAAAATTTTTGGCATCGCTCCATCCCTATATATATATATATATATATATATATATATATATATATATATATATATATATATATATATATATATATATATATATATATATATATATATATATATATATATATATATATATATATATATATATATATATATATATGCTCTAGTGGGCAAAGGAAAAGCTTATCAATTTGCAGAAGACTTGGTAAATCTTTCAGAACCACAGTCAGATTAAGGTAGGCATCTCCCGATAAAAGGAGTGCATATCAGAAGAAGTTAGGAAAATAGATAAAGGGAATATACACTAGACTTTACCAGTTGAGTACATCTAGACTCAGCATAATGGTTAACTCTGGGGTCAGAGAGTTGGATAGAAATACGATGAGACTGGGCAAAAAGGCGTGTTGCACAAGCTCTTCTCAATGAAGGGGTATGGAACTCACTGTAGAGTTCAAAAGAGCAATGTCAGTTGTAATAGCAATAGTATATAGAGATTGACGTAACATTTCAACGAAAAGAGATTGGAGAGAATTAAAGAAAACCCCAAGACTCCACCTTTTCATAAGGAGCCATGTGAGTGGAACTACCACAGGTGTAGGAGGCATAATCTATACAGCGGAGAGAACAATGTCCCTATAAAGAGCAAGAAATTAGGGAGGCTTGAAAAAGTTTCGAAGCGCCTCAAAACACCAAACATGTTAGAAATTTAGATAGAGAAAAAAATGATATCCTTCCAAGAAAGATCAAGAGAAAAAGAAAAGTCAAGGATATTAAGAATAGACGAAGTTTTGATTTGTGTGTTTCCGAAGATGTCATAGTTGTGTGGAAGATTATGATGAGTAGAAAAATAGAGAAACAGAGGTTTTGAGAAATAGAAAACATTCACGTTATCTCTGCTCTAATTAGAAATTCAACAAAGATAAGATGTTAGCTGCCCCATAGTCACCCTTCTAACGTCAGTTAATCGTTGTTGGCGAGAAATGAAGGGTGGAGACGTATGCATTGGAGTGGATAGGTGATGAAGTTATAGAAAGATATTAATGAAAAGTAGAAAAAGAGTTGCGAATCGACATTTCCCTGAGGAACACCATAATAACTAAATTTAAAGGGTGAACAGTAGTCGAATAACAGTCTTTATAATATAAATGGAAAAGAAATTAGAGTAAAGGAGATAGTGAAAGTTGAAAGTGCTGAAATAGAAGCCTTGTGCCTATATATATATATATATATATATATATATATATATATATATATATATATATATATATATATATATATATATATATATATATATATATATATATATATATATATATATATATATATATATATATATATATATATATATATATATATATATATATATATATATATATATATATATATATATATATATATATATATATATATCGGTTGAAAGAGATTTAGAATAAATTGATACATGGCTTTAAAAGTTCGTTCTGGCTTTTAATGAACGAAAAATCAATAGGAAACTAATACAGTAAAATACCATAAAGAAAAACATTATCTTGACATTATGGTAAAATACAATAGCACTCACTTCGTATCTTCTCCTTCCTTCCTAGGTCGAAGAACGTGCAAAATATTATAATTTCCATCTGTCAGGATAATGTTTCCCCTATCATACAACTCAACAATAAGGTGATGCTCTGCCTCTCCAGAACCAAATGTTAGGTCGACAATTCTATCAACACCCAACTGCTTAACATTCTCAAGACGTTTATTGCGAAGAAATTTTCTTAACTGAAAAATAAATTATATTTAAAAATGCTTTGATTTGATAGTTACATTCATTTCAGAATAAATTTTAATTATTTCCTGTTTAGTCAGGAAATGGAAAAAGGCAGCATATAATTCCAACAACTTTTCCAAATTTTTATTTTTATCTTCTACTTTAAAAGAGGCTACTTTTCCTCTTTCTTCTACATTCTCAACCCTGAATTTAAATCACTTAAACACTTTATCATCCCAATTAAAACTTTCATTTAATTTTTTCCAAAACAACCTTCCCTGTCTTTTCTGCACTATCAATTGTTAAAGCAAATGTGCTTATAAATATCCAATTTTCATTTCTTAATTTTATCTTTACCCACATTAATCTTGAACTAATAAATTTAATTTCTTTCACACATTCCCACCATTCATTTTTCATAATTATCACACCTCCTTCTACAGCCCTGACTCTTTTACTCACCACTAAAAGTAGTCCCATGAAACTTCCAAACCATTCTTCACTTCTACTTTTTAGTTTAGTTTCATTTATAATTCAAATATCCAATTCTCTTTCCATCCTAACTTGTCCCACCTCTTCTGTCTTGCCCTCATCATTCACAATTTCAACATTTAAAAAAGCAATTAAATATTCAACCTTTATTTCTCATTTTCACCTTCGTTTTCGCTTGTCTATTGTGAATTATGTTTTCCTTCAATACACCTGTTCTTAAGAAGAAAACAAAATGATCAAGAGACACACTGCCTCTTGTACTCACTAGCTTTCAATCATATTTCAAAGACTATGAAGTTTATTATAAATTTTTATTAGAGACTTTAGAGCAGCTTACCACATTTAATGAACTAATTTTCTTGACAATCCATTAATTTTTTATTTTTATGTAACAAGTTCAAAATCAATTTAAATATATTGACAGTATTTTTTAACCTATTTACAATACTCAAACTTATAAAAGAATAAAAAGTTGTATCGCCTAATATCACTTAGAATTACTTTTGATGATTTTTTTTTTTTTTTATAAATATTGAAGTTTATCACTCAAAATATAAAATTAGCTTTTCTAAACATAAAGATGATCTACCACCATAACCAGTACACACAGAAATCCAAAAAAACTTCTGCATCTAAAAAAATTTCCTCTATATATATGCTTTGAAAAATGTTAATATAAATGTACAAATATAATGCCTTCATTTTAAAAAACGATGGCTAAGTTTAACACTATATATACTTATTCTTCCCTCTTTTCACTAATTCTGTAAAGCTATCATTATATAATTTAGAACACTTACTTTCATCGAAAACCATGAAGGTGCTGGGCTTTTAGGCCATTCATATTCTGTAGTATGTATCCTAGCTGCTGATTCAAGAAGTAGTACTACTTTTTGATCTGGTTTTTGAAGTTTTATCATATAAGTCTTGTGGTCAATGTCATATACCTGATTAACTCGAAATCCGATGATCCTGCAACATTTTAATAATAAATATTACTATCAAACTCTTTGTTTTCATTAAAATTTATTAATTTTTTTTAGAGTATATTCACAGCACAACTATTTAACATAGAGCAAATAATATAATTCAATAAAATGAAGCAATAAAAACTACAATATTACACCCATCATACTGATTTATAAAATTACTAGCTATAGAAAACATTAATAGAAAATGAAAAATAAATTTTAATATTTTATTAATACATATCCAGGCCAAAATAATTTATAATTTTTATTATGATATAAACATATCAAAATTGTTTACAAGCTTAACATTTATTACTCTCTCACTAATTTATTTAATGACTCCAAAAAATCGTATCACAATCAAAAACAATAAATAGGTTTTCAAATTTGATACTTTATATATACCGGTATACCTATTAAGAAAATAAGTAGAAATATTTCTAAAAAATTTCTCAAAAGCATGTAAGAAAAACTTTAAGCAGTAAATTTCAGGTTTTTGGATGAGGTTTTAGATTTTGAGATGTGATAAACCCTATTTTTAAATAAAATATTAGTTATTTTATTCTTTTAATTTAAATATTTTATATTTTAAGAATCATCCCCACATCTTCATTCACTTCTTGCCAACAGCAATGGTGTTTCCTGTAGATAACGGAAAACAAAACAAAAACAAAAAAAGGAGAAAAATCCTATAATTTCTGACTTCTTTAATAAAATTTTTTATTTTTTTTTTACACATTACCACTGCTCATTCAAGGAGGGGGTGCTTTACTTATATGCATATAAGCAATTTATAAACATAAATGCTCCCTAAATCCAGAATAACAATAAATCGTTAGTATTACTTCATGTTATCATTACTACTTTTTCCATTAGTTCACTTTATGGACTGACCAGGGTCCCAGATAAAAATCAGGGAAAACTAGAGTTTGCCTGCTGATGTTAAAATGGCAAATTATACTTATTAATGGTGATTTAAATCAAACAAAATATAAGAAAATTAAAAAAAAATTCTTGTTTTTTCAATATTCCTTTTTCCTTTCTGTTTCTTCAATCCTCATCATCATCTTTGTTCATCTTTGTGTTTTGATTTTGGATACCCCCATAAAGATTTGGTCAAAATATTTTTACTTGGGGCACCCAGAGATACTCTTCTAATATCCTGACTGCACATGTTACATTTAGCTATTTCGAGCCTATCCTGAAACATTGTAAAGTACTCCCATATTTCTGAAGCTGATCTTTTAGCCATAGTGACTGAAAGTGTAAACAAAATAATAATTTTGAAATAATGTAGCTAAATGATATAAGATTTATACACAGCAATAAAATAGATATATGTATAAATACAGGTTATATTGATAATTTTATATCTTACATTTTTTCAAACTTTATCTTAGGGTAAACCTGTTGAATCACTATTATGAATCAGAAAAAAAAAAAAAAATTTTTGTACTTTTTTAAACTTTTATTATACAAAATTTGTAATTTTCTGAAATTTCTTTGGAAAAAATTCATATAATCATTAATTTAAGTGAATGTTGGCTATTCTACTCCTTCCTTATAATTAAATAAACCTCAATTAAATTTATATCCTATTTTCTTAACCTAAAATTTCAGTGCTTTTGACCTCTTTACAAATTTTAGGCAACCCTGACTGGAGCCCTGGCAAAATTTCAGCCCAAGTTATTCCCTAGTTTACTTGAATAAAAAAACATTTAGGCTCATCCAAATTTTTAAAAGATTAGGTATGATAGATTTGTTTATTCTTATGAACATTTTCAATTGTTATACACCTGTATTGTAATGTAATTTTCCCCACCCACTTTTTTATTTGAAATATTTTATGAATTTCATAAATTTAACAAGATATTAATGTATTAATTTAAAAGTGAAGATTACAGAAAAAAATTCTGATTAAAAAATAAATTAAAAGCTTTGTAACCCATTTGGAGATAAATTTTCACCTAAGAATTAAGGTATAATTGGTATAGAATATAATATAAAGTTTGTATTATTAGAGAAACCAAAAAAGTGACACATTAGGAATTAGAATCATGACTGTCAGAGAGGGACAAAAGTTTAAAGGTAATATAAACTTATATAATATATTTCTACCTATCCTTCCATTGTACCAGTATGGACTATTTAAAGTTATATATCAAAATAATTTGAAGTTTTTGGACAGAGTTTTCATATATTCACCTTATACATTTATACCTCCATATATATATATATATATATATATATATATATATATATATATATATATATATATATATATATATATATATATATATATATATATATATATATATATATATATATATATATATATATATATATATATATATATATATATATATATATATATATATATATATATATATATATATATATATATATATATTCTTTGTAAGAGAGAAGCAGAATACAACTAACTGGAATTCTATTCATATCAAGAAATAGGAAATTTATTCTAATTTATGAAATATTAAAAGTCTGTGGCAAAATTTTTAAATACCAGTTTTCATAATTAAAAAATACTATTATTGCACAGGAACACAATCATTTTTGATTTCTAAATATATCAATACCAATGCTCACCAATTTCAATTTATGCTGAAAGAATAAACTCCCCACCACTCACAGGCTGAGTGGTGCAAGGGGCAAAGCCCCCATAGTTTAATATTTGCATGCCCTGTATTTGTATTATTTTTTTTATTATTTTTTAAGTACAATATTGAAGATGCAAGTGAATGGTACACCAACATTTGTCTGACTCCTATCTCTAATCCATGAGTGGTGGGGTTTACCCTTTTACTTTAATGTTATTTAACATTCTATTGATATCAATATCAGGAACAGTATTTACACATTCTGAAATCAAAAATATTACTGTATCTATAAAACAAAGGCATATTTTTTCAATAATAAAAAAACTGGTATTTACATATTTTGCTCTATACATGTTCTACTTTTATATATTAGAATATATTTCCTATCTACTTTTTTGATACAAAAAAAAAATTCCACTTAATTATATCGTACTTTACTATTGACAGTTTTATTAACTATGCAACTAAATAATACATTTATTTCCAAGATATTTAGTATTGGATTAAAAACATTTAATAATGTATTACGTATTTACTCAACATTTCTATCTTCAGTTCCTTACCTTTACAATTTTAAAATCATTTATGGAACTGTTGTCTCTCTCACCACTATCATCCCTAGCTTAGTTTCATAGAATAGATAACCTCTTTGGAATATTTAATGGACATAAAAATATCCTTAACTAAGATGGATCCCATCCTTTATAATTACTGCTTCCATAATGTTCAAAAATTTAAAATATTTTCCAAGGCAAAGAATTCTAAACTATTATTAATAAATTAATAATCAGTTTATTTCTTGGTTTCACACTCAAGAATGAAATACTGAACTATTGCACCTTCTTTCACTTACTTTCAATTTTTAAATCAACTTCCTGAATTCTACTATTTTCCTACCTACTCTCTGTGCTACACCATTCACCTACACACCTAAATAGAACACACATTTGTAACTCAGTTTACTTTTATACACATGGGCAAATATATCCGAGATTTGGCAACCAGCAATGCCTTTCTTCCTTCTGGGGGCCAAAGAATCATGATTGTGATGTTTTGATAATTCCTCCACATCAAGTAAAATAGTCAAACCAAATTAAAACCAATTACTGCAACCTAACAGTTGACTCGCTGTCGATAGTCTTACCACCCTTTTTCGATGATAGACTCTTGTAGCTTCGTACTGTCATATTTTCTAGCATATTTAGCCTGGGCCTACTTTTATGATAGTTTCCTTCAACCTAAATACTTTAAACTTACGATTCTCTAAGTTCTTCAACAATTGCTAGAACATCAATAGTAGTAAACGTTTTCTTCATTTTGATTATTTTATATTTATAAATGTAAATGAAACCTTGAAAAATATTTCAATTAGAATATTTATCTATAAAATACTGATGGAAAATCATCAACGTGTTACGCACTCATATTTCTTATATTTCGCAATCAGCTGTTTGATGTAAACAAAACAACAGGTTAGTTGGTTATTTCAGTCTTTAATTTTATAACAACATAAGATACTTTGATCACTATGTTTTGAGGAAATTAGAGAAAAATATCGTGGGTTACAACTTATAACACAATATAAATATATCACAATATATATATATATATATATATATATATATATATATATATATATATATATATATATATATATATATATATATATATATATATATATATATATATATATATATATATATATATATATATATATATATATATATATATATATATATATATATATATATATATATATATATATATATATATATATATATATATATATATATATATATATATATATATATATATATATATATATATATATATATATATATATATATATATATATATATATATATATATATATATATATATATATATATATATATATATATATATATATATATATATATATATATATATATATATATATATATATATATATATATATATATATATATATATATATATATATATATATATATATATATATATATATATATATATATATATATATATATATATATATATATATATATATATATATATATATATATATATATATATATATATATATATATATATATATATATATATATATATATATATATATATATATATATATATATATATATATATATATATATATATATATATATATATATATATATATATATACATATATATATATATATATATATATATATATATATATATATATATATATATATATATATATATATATATATATATATATATATATATATATATATATATATATATATATATATATATATATATATATATATATATATATATATGACATGATAAAAAGACAGGATTTTAAAATTTTAAAAACATTGATGTATATTAAATGTCATTAAAAAAGAACTCTGCCATTATCAATGCCCCTTACTGAGAATTAATGAAGAAAGTGGTATTTCATAGAAATTTTACTGAGTAATTTATCTCTAGTAAGTAATTTTGATATAACAAACAATTTAAGAATAACAAAAGTAATATTAGGACAAAATGCAAAATTTAATCATGAGAAAACCCGTTGAATCCTCAGCTTTTTTAAAAAAAATATTAATAATCCTTTAATTTGTGCGTTCTTTTTTGTTATTCTAATTTTGGTAGTTTTTCTTAATGATGCATTAAACATTTCTTCAAAGTAGATAAACCAGATAATAGCAAATTTGTCGATAAGGTTGTGGAGAAAAAAAGGAAAAAAAACTGGGTGGTAATTCAATAATGGATCGCACAAACTGTTATTTTCATCCATTGGAAAATATTTTTTTTTGAAAAAGCGTAAAAAAAAAAAAAGCTTTTTGGCATCCTATCAAATGATGGAAATGTATCTCTTTTTCCAGTGAGAAATTTAACATTGGTGTTACATTAAAAGATGGTGACTATTTTGTAAAGCTGTAGAACTTCTTTAAGTGAAAAAAAATTAAAATAATTCTTTCAAGGTAGACTACGATAAGACAACAAGATTATTAAGGACAGAAACGTTTGAGTTGCTAGATTTCGAAGGTGCTGTAAGCATACGTATAGTGCTTAAACAGGAAAATGAAAAGTATTAAGTCTTTAAGGCTTTAAAAATAATTTTGATTTTTGTACTCTAATTAGAAATACTCGAAAGATCAGAAGTGATTTCTCCTTGGCCAACTTCCAATGCCAGTTATTTTTGGTTGTATGTGTTCTGATTTTTCAAATGAAAAAGTTATATGTTTAGCACAATTGTGGGATTATAAAATGAATAGCGTGAATTTTGTTGTTTATAATGAAGTAATTCCTGAGGTGTATTTACTGATATAAATTACATGAAAGCAATGAAGGTTAATCCAAGGTTTTAATGACTTTCACTTGCAGGAAAGAAAGTGAAATAAAGGAGTTCTCCACTTAAAAGCATCACAGAGTTTATAGGTTTTAAGCACTTCAAAGAGCACTTCTTTTCGAAGCAGTAATCACTCCAAGGAATCTCAAAGAAGTTTGATCAGCTAGAGTTATCGAAATGTCGAAAACGGTTTCAAATCGAAAATGGAGGCATTTCCATAGGAAGAGTTAGCGAGATAGAATAGAAGAACTCAGAATTAATAATAAAAGGCGAATGATTGGAAGTTAAAGAAAGCGGATCAGGTTCACGAATAAGTACCTGCACTAGACAATGGTACTGTCATAGTATAAGTACTTATACTATGGTACTGTAATACGTAACTACAGTCAGTATTTTTCAGAAATAATAATCATACTTCTCTTACATTTCAATTAATATAAGTAGAGGCAAAATGGGGAGGAAAAAATATTAATGCATTTCATTTGCATGTCTTTCAAGGAGAACTTTGTCATTTCCCAATGTTTATTCTATTAAAGTTCTAAGCAATACTGTGTTTGAATATATTAGAAAAATAAGTTGAGGATTAAACAATCCAAATAATATCAAAATTATTCGTTTACGTGTTAAACTTATTAATTATTAAAGGTTCGCTAAGTGAGTCACACTGCATAAGGCAAAATGTTTCAAAACTTAATATATTAATATTCGTAAAATTTTCCAAACTTTTAACATAGGTGTATTATATTTTTAATTTAAAAAAAAAAAAAAAAAAAAAAAAAACTGAACAAAGACATCGAATGCAGAAGGTTCATGAAATAGACATCAATTATACAATATTTCTATATAATAATGTAAATTCAAGAAATATTTGGAGTATTTTTTTTTTAATTAAAATGTAAATAACTTTAATGCATTTAATTAATGTTGAATGTTTGGATGATTTTACTAATAATATATTACTGAAATATTCAAAATTTGATGTTTTTTTTATTCCATTTGATTTATTTATTTTATTTTATTTAAGAGAAATAGGTGTGACATGATTACTTCACAGTATATATTCATTTCATTTACACCATATTTTTATATAATTTGTTAGGAGAACTGAAAGAGGGAAGACGAAGTGTTCTTCCGAAATACTTGTTCTCTTTTTTTAATTATAATTTTATTCCTATGAGTTTTAATCATCTTATGTGTTTTCATCTTATGAAAGTTTGGAAGAACCAGAAGAGAGATATCTTCAGGATAATATGTTTTCTTAATTTAAAGTTCAGAGAGAGCAAAAAAAAAATACTTGCTTTTGAAGAAATTACAGTGTTTAAGGTAAATGAGTAGGAGGGGGTTGGAGGTGAAAGGCTCCTCCGGAATCTTCTTTGGTGAAAATAGATGCAAAGGTTTGATAGATGAGTTCAGCTTTAGCAGAAATTAAAACTGAGAAAAGAGTTGTTTTTATTATTGCGAAAAATAAATTTAGCACAATTCCATTTTGAAATATAAGTTGTATGAGCTTTTGATATTTGAGAACTAAGGAAATTCCTGATACAACATCACTACAGAGGAAAGCAAAAAAGACAAGTAGAGTTAAACCAAGATTTGTTCCGTTTAACTGAAGGGAGAGATTATGAAATGTACTCCGCATGAATAATAATCATTTCAAGAGAAATCAAAATAGTACGATAATAAGACTACAAGTCAAACCAGTTTGTGCCACCGAAATGCTACAAACGTTTCCTTGTAATAGGAGGAGTTCTTTTCTTCGAAAGATTTGAAGTGATAGAAGAGGGTACAGGGATAATAAGGTGATTGGAGTGACACAGAGATGGATAGTGTATTACGGAAGAGGAATACAAGCTAGGAAAAGATCTAAAATATTTGTTTTATCTCCATTTGAATCAGGGATCCGAATAGGGAGCTGCACCAGTTGCTCAAGGTCAATTTAGATAGAGAAACGTAAGGCAAATTCACCAACTGTATCAGAGAAATAACCGAAACCCACCGGCGCTGGTGAAAAATGAAATCAACTTTCAATGATGATTTCAGAGAAAGAATAAGAACAGAGAGTATGCTCTATTTTGGTGTTTAATAGGCGAAGATATTAGGATGGTCAAAAGAGTTAAGAGGTAAATAAATAAAACAAATGAATTTGGTCTTAGATTGGCAAGAGAGCCTAAGACACAAGGTGGAAAATTCAGAAGATACCAAATTAAAGACTTGAGAACAAAAAACATCATTACGTTCACATGGAATATAACTGTCTTTGTCTGAAAATTGAGGATAGAGACAGTAAGATGAAACAGAGAAATGTTTCCTGTCCGAACTCTCAAACACTTAAGTTTTGCTCAGTAACAAAAAAGTGAGGTCTAAAAAAGAGAGGTGGTGTTCAACAAGGTGGAAATCACAAAAAAAGATAGCAAAAGTTTCAGAAATTCATAAAAAAAAGAAGACCGTGCACAAGGGCTATCCGGCGATGAAGCCTTGGTAGCACCAACCACATCACAGGAAGCCACCAGCTCCAGGTCGCTGTCTCGATATTTTAACTTTTTTTAAAGACATTGTTTGAGTACATGCTTGTAAGTTTGTGGGGAACATGCGAAAAGTAGAGAGGGAGATGAAAGTGTGGGCTACTACTAACTGTACGATAGAGATACACTCTGACTACTGAGAATATATATATATATATATATATATATATATATATATATATATATATATATATATATATATATATATATATATATATATATATATATATATATATATATATATATATAAATTGAATAACACTCGCAGTGTTTATGTGAGTTTTTTATACCCAAATTTCCTCTTGAACTGCGCAGTGTCGTTAAAGGACAACGACAACAACAACAACGGAATTATCTCATCAAGTGTCATTTCTACGATTTGTCCATTTGACATTTGAGAATATATATATATATATATATATATATATATATATATATATATATATATATATATATATATATATATATATATATATATATATATATATATATATATATATATATATATATATATATATATATATATATATATATATATATATATATATATATATATATATATATATATATATATATATATATATATAAAATATTTGCAAGTACATTTGGGTAGAACTCATAACCTGTTTGAGCTATATGAGGACTCCCCATTGGGCATATGGGACTTTCACTTGCATTTCAGTGTCAAATGTTATGCCATTTCGCTCCTCACCAACATAGAAACTCCTCCAGCTTACTTTAAGTTTTAAACTGTGGGTTCTTATTAGCATATCCCTTTAGTACCCCAAATTCTCATATTTCATATACTTCAATATAGCAGATTTTACATTTTTTTACAGGAATAAATAAAAGGACAATGTATCGTCTTGCCTTAGCGATGAAAGGAAGGTTCTGCATCAAAGATTACCCCTTATTTAGTTGGCATCCTCCGGTTATGGGGTTGATGGTGGGAAATTGATGGTTCGTTCTCATGCACAGTCTTTTCTTATTAGTTTTTCAGTTACATTCGTAATCTCTATTCAATTTATCATCTCGCTCAACACCACCTTTTCTTCTTTTAAGTCTCAGGTGTCTGAGAGTTCTGACAGCAAACTCTATACTTTTTATTATCTCTTCTTGCCTTTTTCCTCAGTTTTTTCAAATGATGGATGTTATGAGTACGTGCCCAATGACGTTGTCTGTTTTGTTTCTATGTGTAATCTTCCAAATTTCCAGTTATGACCTATGCCCTTATGCCAATCTAAGACTAAATTTTTCTGTTTTCTTAATTTATTTCTTAACTCTTCTAACATTCTAAATTCTTCGCCTTAAAAGAATAGAGCGTACTCATATTATTAAACTCTTTCCAGAATTTTGCAACTCCAATCACCTTCTTATATCTGAATTTTGCTCTGTCTCTTCAAGTCTTCTTTAAGAAAGTTCTTATCCTTCGGAGTGACGATGTTTTCTGAACATGAAGGGTGCTAACTGATCAGAAATGCTGTACTTCATTGATTTTGATTGAAAAGATTAGTGCCATTTTCGATCTGGAAAGTCTCAAACCTTACTACTTGCTATGAAGGGACGCTGGGAGTATGCAAAACGCATGTCCAATGTGACTCTTTGTCATGGAGGTTTATAATTCATTATCTTTCTCGTTAACTTATACTTGTGAACTTAGGTGTAACTCTGCTTGTTCTTGTGTTATTAGTAGAAGGGACATTTCTTGTCTTCGGATTTTTCATTTGTTTTTAGACTTCAGAAAATAAGGCTACTTACATCCCAAGACACTTGAAAATCTATTTATTCTCCGTCACACCAAAACTTTTTGCTTCTGAAAAAAAATTCAGAAATATTTCTAACTCCTCTTTCATTTGAAATATTTAAATAAATGTGTGAAAATTTGCTAGTAATTTTTTGAATTTTTCATCGTGCAAAATAGTGAAGAAAAAGTATTTTAAAAACTATTATGCTATAAACCTCGAATCTGTTAGAAATTATTCTCTTAAATAATCTTATTTCAAGGACGACGTCATAACACAGAGATTATAAAGTTTTGCTTTAAGTAACATAAATTTAGGGAGAGATAATCTTCTGTTCAAGAGATATAAAAGAAAATGAGATGAAATTAACGTTATTATAAATTTTGATTCCGACATTATTAATTTTGAGTTTAACAATTTTGAAAAGACGATGAGAACATTTTTATTTTGCAAAAGATAATAGTGATATTTTTAGTTCAAATTCCATTAGGTGGAATAAAATTTAAAAAGCAAGAAGAATTTATCACTAAGAGCGTTCGATGTATAAAGCCTTTCTAATCATTATTATACGATTAATCATATTTATAATAGGCAATTTATTGTTTTTTTTCAATGCTCAAATGCTGTTGTAGATCCTTTAAATGAAATTCGAATTTTGAGTATTCTACACAAGTTAAGAAAATATTAATAAAACGAGACTTTTCTTTTCATAATAATATTTATGAAATTTTTAAATAAAACTTAATAAATATAAAAAAAAAAAATTCAATTTTTTCTTAGTAATGGTGGCCGGCGCTTATCAAAATTCGAAATTCAAAAATATATATTATATATATATATATATATATATATATATATATATATATATATATATATATATATATATATATATATATATATATATATATATATATATATATATATATATATATATATATATATATATATATATATAGTATATATATATATATATATATATATATATATATATATATATATATATATATATATATATATATATATATATATATATATATATATATATATATATATATATATATATATATATATATATATAAGATTATGTGCACTGAAAGTTGGTGTGTTGGAAATGAACGAAAGATTTTGGAGGAAATCTTCAGTACAAGTTCGAGTTTTGTTTAAAGTGGACATGACAAATTGTGGCATGGACAGCGGTCCTATATATATATATATATATATATATATATATATATATATATATATATATATATATATATATATATATATATATATATATATATATATATATATATATATATATATATATATATATATATATATATATATATATATATATATATATATATATATATATATATATATATATATATTTCAGAAGTTTTATCATTTTAAATTATTATTATTATTATTATTATTATTATTATTATTATTATTATTATTATTATTATTATTATTATTATTATTATTATTGTAATTATTAAAAATGAAAATAAGAAGTAAACAAATTTTTTTGTTTTCATTTTTTTTAAATTCTTTATTTTTACTAACTTCGGGTAAGTTATATATATATATATATATATATATATATATATATATATATATATATATATATATATATATATATATATATATATATATATATATATATATATATATATATATATATCATTTTCATTTTTGATATCAGACAGTATCTGCAAAAGGTTTAGAGTCCGTTCGTGTAGGTTTGTGAGTGTGTATAAGAGATAGGTAGATAGATAGATAGATAGATAGATAGATAGATAGATAGATAGATAGATAGATAGATAGATAGAGAGAGAGAGAGAGAGAGAGAGAGAGAGAGAGAGAGAGAGAGAGAGAGAGAGAGAGAGAGAGAGAGAGAGAGAGAGAGAATGAGAGACTCGTCAGACTATTGCAGATAAAAAAAGGTCCAATCATATGTTCTGTAAGTCAATAACTTGCCTGTGTATGTAAGTATGTATGTATGTGTGTGCTTGTTTGTGTGTGTTAAATATTTTGCAAATAATCTCTTTTGTACTACGTGAAGCATTTATTTAATTTAAATTTTAAAAGAAAAGAAAATGGAGCGTTGGCAGAGCCAATTATTGCTGTCACTTAGCAACCGGATGTTCGCAATAATATATAATCTTTTATCATCGTTCCTTCAAATATCAATGATGCTTCCAACAACAGCAACAACAACAATATCAACGTAATAATAATAATAATAATAATAATAATAATAATAATAATAATAATAATAATAATAATAATAATAATAATAATAATAACTGTGATAAAATTAGGAAAAAGAAGAAGACGAAGAGTCATTGATAAAATTTCAGTTACTTTCAAAATCATAATAGTAAAACTATCTCCGTAGGAATAAAGTATGCAATAATAATATTAATAATAATAATAATAATAATAATAATAATAATAATAATAATAATAATAATAATAATAATAATAATAATAATAATATTTATAACAATGACAATAATGTTTCAATTAGGAATTGTCATAACTAATAATAATAAATAATAATTTAAACATGCTAATATAATAAATTACAATTATTATATAACCACAAGTCATTATAATATATAAATAGCTAAAACCATATCTATGTCAATAATATATTAATATTTATATTAATTTATTTAATATATTAAATTAACATAACTATTTATTAATTTTGATTTTGATATAAAAAGATTTTCAGTTTTTTACCTAAAATTTTAAAATTTTTAATTTTTAAAAAAAAAAAAAAAAAAAAAAAAAAATTTTATTATTATTATTATTATTATTATTATTATTATTATTATTATTATTATTATTATTATTATTATTATTATTATATTATTATTATTATTATTATTATTATTATTATTATTATTATTATTATTATTATTATTATTATTTTAATGTTTTATTTTGTTTCGATTTGTACGGCTTTATAAACCATAATAAACATTTAATTAATATATAATAGGTTTTACAGGTTCATATTTATTTTATGGTTATATATACTCTACGAGCATATATATATATATATATATATATATATATATATATATATATATATATATATATATATATATATATATATATATATATATATATATATATATATATATATATATATATATATATATATATATATATATATATATATATATATATATATATATATATATATATATATATATATATATATATATATATATATATATATATATATATATATATATATATATATATATATATATATATATATATATATATGATTGGTTTTTTTTTTAATATGAATCAAATAATATGAAAAAAAAATCACGATTTTTTTAAATTAAGTTATTTAAGATATAATTTTTTAAAAAAGGACAATAAATGTTTTATATAAAAATGATGAAAAATACGAGAACGACTGATGGAACTAATTCACTCTTATTTTAATTTTAAATTTTAAAGAAAACCAATAAACGATATTATTATTTTTAGTGTTTTTTTTATAGTTGTGTTTTATTTAATGTTTATTATTAATTATTATTATATTATTAAAGTAAATAAAAAAAAAAACATTTTTAGCTACGAAGTCTGAATCTTCAACACTTAAATTTTGAAGAAAAATAAAACAAATTAAACTCTTTAATTAGAACAAAAAAAACAAAAAAAAAACAGAGAGAGAGAGAGAGAGAGGAGTTAAAGCTGTGGTTAAAGGTAAGAAGTAAGAAGCGGAATATTAAATGTTAGTGATTTTTTTTTTATTGAATCAATTAATTATGAACCAAATTTTCATTTTGGAAATCAAAAATTTAGTGAAAAATATCGTTGGATGTTGATTAAAATGCTTAATTTTTTTTTAATTTTCATTTATTTTCTTTTTTTCAAATTTCTTTATGATATTGTGAACTTAATAAATATGAAAAGGAGTGACGCTGTTTTAAAAAAATAAATGAAAATTTAAAAATCTCCTTTAAAATAAATCAACTGGTTTATATAATTTCATTTTATTTATGTCAACTCTGATTTACATATATATATATATATATATATATATATATATATATATATATATATATATATATATATATATATATATATATATATATATATATATATATATATATATATATATATATATATGGTGAAAGGTTCTTGGAACAAAGGCGCTGACAACCGCTTATCCTTAGAAGATTATCCTTCTCTGGATTTAGCTGGCGAGACTTCAGGAGGAAAAACTTTCCTCTAAAATAGAAGAAAAAAACAATAAAGGAAATTTCGGCCATGTTGGAATAGACAAAAAGAATTTCGGTCATCTTGATTTAGAAAAGCCGAACGGTCGTTATGGAAGAAAGAGGAATAAATTGGAAAAAAAGGAGAGACAAGAAAGAAGGTGAACTTTTTATTTATATTTTTATTTAATTGCCAATTTATTTTCCTTATTTATTTACTTTTATGATTATTCTGTTCTTAACGAAAGCTTGACCTCGATCGTTTTTATTAAGAATTTTGTGATTAAAAACTGAAAATACAGGTCAAAATAATTTTATTTCTCCTGTTACAATGTTAAAATTATTTTTAATCTTTTTTTCTTGGAGGTGATGGGGAGGGGGGGGGGTCATTAATATATGGACGTGTCAAATAAATAGTAGAGAAAGACACGGAAGTAAGTTTGAGATCTGATTTACGCTAATTCCTCTTTATTATGAAATAAAAATAGATCAAACATTAAGACGTGTGAGGTATCTTTTAAAGATCATAATTCTAAATTTTAATTCATCTCAAGCATAAAAGGGTCAGAGGCATACCTGAAAGCATATGTCTTGATTAGTGATGGATCGGATGTCATATTTTCCAATTTGCGGATGCGGATGCGGATGCGGATGTTGAATTTTCGAAAGTGCGGATCCGGATGCGGATGTTGAATTTTCGAAAGTGCGGATGCGGATGCGGATGCGGATTTTGAATTTTCGAAAAGTTCGGATGCGGATGCGGATGCGGATGTTAATTTTTGATGAGGATGCGGATGATATATATATATATATATATATATATATATATATATATATATATATATATATATATATATATATATATATATATATATATATATATATATATATATATATATATATATATATATATATATTTCACTATCACCTTTCCCACTTTCGTGAGGTGGTGCCCGCCACAATTCCCTTACAAACATAACTATTCTTACCTTTCAACGCTTTCACCACCTCCCTCCATCTCTGTCTCTACAAATCTTCTATCCTCGTCTAAACTCAAATTCCTTCCGTCAAAATCACTCTCACTCCATCCATCCATCTCCACTTCGGCCTTCCCCTCCCTCTACCCTTCCCCTATCTACATCGGATCTACGTACCTTGCCAACCATTCTTTCATTCTTCACATATGTCCAAACCATTTTAGCACATCCTCCTCCTCTCTATCAATTACACCCTTCTTCCATTTACACATCTCCCTTATTCTTTCATTTCTAATCCTATCAATCCTTCTCAATTTATATATCGCTCTCAAATCTTTCATCTCAAAGACATTGAAACTTTTTCTCGACCGAGCACTTATCGTCTATGTTTCACACACATACAATACAGAAGGTGAACACATACATTCAAACATTCTTATCTTTATTTCTTTCGAAATTTTTCCTTTCTTCCATACTTTTCTTAGGCCCCCCAATACTTTCATTCCTTCTACCACTCTGTTCTTTATTCCTTTTTCCGTCCCACCCTTACCTTCCACCCAACATTACTAGATATTTGAATTCATTCACCTCCTCAAGTTTCCATTCTCACACTTCTACAAACCAATTCCTCCCTCCACATTTCCTCATCCCCACCCTCCAATCCTCATAACTTTATTCTTCGCTGGATTGAATTTCAATCTCGTGTTTGCACATTTTCCTTCAAACTCTCTCACAAGTATTCTCATCTTTTCTCCAGATTCTGCCACCAACACATGCCGCATCATCTGCAAAAAGTAAAACATTCATTTCAGATTCACCCTCCATATTTCTCAACGTAATACTCTTCCCTTCTCTCTCGATTTTTCTAAGTAAATCATTCATCAATAGATTAAATAACATGGAGATATTACAAACCCCTGTCTCAATCCCACTCCTATGCTAAACCAATCCGATAGTTCTCTCTTCACCCTCACTCTTGATCTACAATTCGCATATATATATATATATATATATATATATATATATATATATATATATATATATATATATATATATATATATTATATATATATATATAATATATATATATATATATATATATATATATATATATATATATATATATATATATTATTAGTGATGGATCGGATGT
Organism: Armadillidium nasatum; assembly: GCA_009176605.1. Taxonomy (NCBI): domain Eukaryota; kingdom Metazoa; phylum Arthropoda; class Malacostraca; order Isopoda; family Armadillidiidae; genus Armadillidium; species Armadillidium nasatum. The sequence continues at coordinate 63,785 of SEYY01022061.1, read as the reverse complement.
CATATTTTCTAATTTGCGGATGCGGATGCGGATGCGGATGTCGAATTTTGGAGAAGTGCGGATGCGGATGCGGATGCGGATGTTGAATTTTTGAAAGTGCGGATGCGGATGCGGATGCGGATGTGCAGATGTTGAATTTTCGAAAGTGCGGATGCGGATGCGGATGCAATTTTCGAAAATGCAGATGCGGATGTTGATTTTGTGCGGATGTTCCGCATCCGCGCATGCGAATGCGGATGCGGATGCCATCACTAGTCTTGATATGCTTGAAAGTAAGTCAAAAGGAATAGGGAAAAATGAATAAAGTAAATAATTCCCTACTTTTCCAGCAGAGAATATTTAAAATAAAAACAGAATACAACGTTTATAGTCAGATCGAGATCTGTACAGAGAAAGGGTAAAGTTGTGTAGGTACATGAGTCGCAAGTGTTCTTTCCACAGAAGCATGAATACAATTGGAGAACTCAGAAGAGTTGGGTCTGTTATAATAGTGATAGTGTAAAGAGAGCGATGAAGTTGAATTTAGTTAGTTAGAGATTGGGGAAGGGCTGACAAAGTGAAAAATACAATATTTTCCCATTTAAAAAAGAATTGAATGTGTGAAACCATCCCAGAAGTACTTTAGATACTCTATGCAAAAGCGAGTGATATCCCTACACAGAGAAAGAAATTAGGGTGGTCGGAAGAGTTTCTGAATGCAACTTAGAACAATTACCCTATAGAAGCTTAATTATTTTGCAAGAAAAGCAAAATCACTTTACCAAGAAGAATCTCTTGAAAAGAAAACTCGAAGTATATTAAAGGTTTAAATTTTGAGTTTTCGAAGATGTGATTGTTTACGAGATTACGTCGAGTCGATAAATGAACAAATTGAGCTGTTAAAGCATTGAAAATGATCAGATTAGAAGTGGGATAGTGACCGGAGATCAAGTTATCCAAATCCATCATCTTAACATCAACTAATTGCCATTGTTGGAGATGCTTTTGAAAATGGAAAAAGAAATAGAGGGTGGAGTCGCCATCGTAAGAGTAGACAGGTAATGAAGCGACAAATAGAAAGTCATTAACAAGAAGTTGAAAGATTCGAAAGTAGAACAGAAGCCATGCCAAACAACACTATTAATAAATTTAAAGGATTTTAAGACCTTCTACACAGCTGTTATAGAACGACAGGAAAGAAAATCAGAGGAAAGGTTGCAAGCTTTGCTATAGATTATATCGAAAGAATTTGAAATCTCCAACTCCATAGCAAAGAATTCTCTGAAATAACGAAGTGCAGAGAAGCTGCGACAGAGGACCAAGAGTCAAGGAGAAGGAAAAGTAGATCAGCAGTCAAACTTTTCTTACGGTAAACATACTGGCAATCAGTAAACTTACAGGACAGGAAGTAAAATTAGAAATATAATTCTTGAGAATCAAAAACTATCGTTTTGATCATTCGTTTTCTCAGGGTTAAGTTCAGAGACTCAAAAGATTACTTTTTTAATTAAAAATTTAAAATTTTTTTTTTTTTTTTTTTTTTTTTTTTTTTTTTTATTAAATATATATATATATATATATATATATATATATATATATATATATATATATATATATATATATATATATATATATATATATATATATATATTATATATATATATATATATATTATATATATATATATATATACTGTAAATTTAAGGGAAGAAAGGAGGAAAACTAGACAGCAACAAAAAGAAAATGAAAAAGAAGAAGAAGAGGAGAATCATTATCATCACCTTCATGAATCTTTCCCAAAACAACCACTTATTTCTTCGAACGAAAACCAAGCGACTACCTTTCCATCGTACGTGGAAGCAGATGGTGCTAAAGTTCATTCATACGGTGGACCTCATTTTCGTGAACGGTTCATGAACCACTTTGTAGGAGCGTTTGACGACGAAAAGGTTTGTGCGTGTGTAAAAGTGTTGTGAAAGAAACCCAGAGGAAGGGGGGGGGGGATCAATTAAAAATATTTCACAAGGAAATAATTAATGAAACATCTACGTTATTTATTTATTATCTCATTAGGGCCTTAGTTTAAAATACGTTTGCGTTGTGTTGTTGTTGTTATTGTTGTTATTGTTGTTATTGGTGGTGGTGTTGTTGTAGATGTTATTTTTAGAGTTTTAAAAGCATAAGGAAATCTGATTAAAGGTTAAATTCAAAATTGCTAACTCAGCAATTCCTAGCCATTAAGGTAAATAAAAGAATTATGAACAATAAATAGAAGATAGTAAGCATGAGGGGGAGAGGGAGAAGGGGGGAGGGAAGAAGGGGAGAAGGGGGGAGGGGAGGAGAATACTTGCGTTGTCTTTACAATAAAAAGAGGAAGACATTGCAAAATATAAATATTTCAAAACTTGGGGATATTATTTTTCAGACTGGTCTCGAGCCAGGATATGAATCCCCTTCAATCCATCATCTTAAAAGTTTTTCTGTTAAGGGTTTCACCGAGTTTTAAGTTTTTGCGGGGTTGTGGGGTACCTCTTGTGAGGATCCTCGAAACCCTTGTGATACGAGTAAAGAATTACTATAAGATCATTCACACACTACTTTCAGTAACAGAGAAATCAGAAACAAAATATATATATATATATATATATATATATATATATATATATATATATATATATATATATATATATATATATATATATATATATATATATATATATATATATATATATATATATATATATATATATATATATATATATATATATATATATATATATATATATATATATATATATATATATATATATATATATATATATATATATATATATATATATATATATATATATATATATATATATATATATATATATATATATATATATATATATATATATATATATATATATATATATATATATATATATATATATATATATATATATATATATATATATATAGTATATATATATATATATATATATATATATATATATATATATATATATATATATATATTATATATATATATATATATATATATATATATATATATATATATATATATATATATATATATATATATATATATATATATATATATATATATATATATATTAGGATATTTAAAAAGTAAAATAAAAAAGGCGACATAAAACTTTTGTTGCCTCTCAAATTTAAAAACCATTTCATTTTTTTCACTTGTAATATCTGAAACTCCGAAAAAAATGCTAATAAAAATATTAGGGATTTTATCAACGATTGTAGGGTTAGTGTGCTTCATTCTCCTCTCACGTTAAATTATTTACATTTTATGCAGGAATTCTTCGTCCGTAGAAGTGTGAAATCTCATATCCGGTGTGTGTGCGTGTGTGTGTGTGTGTATAGGTGTGTGTATGTGCGTGTGTGGTGTGTGTGTGCGTGTGTATGTGTTTATAGTTTTCAGGTCCCTAAATAATTTTGTACATGGAGGTTCTTCTGCAATTTCTACTTCATCATAAAGATTTATATTGTCCAACTCTAGAATTCTTCTTCTTCTTCTTCTTCTTCTTCTTCTTCTTCTTCTCTTCTTCTTCTTCTTCTTCTTCTTCTTCTTCTTCTTCAAGCTTTCCTACAAAGGATACCCTTTCAGCTAATCATCATGTCGTGCACCAATTTGCTTGTCCCGAGTCTGACTATATATTGACGTATTGGTTACTCGACTAATAGATTAACAGATAGGGCATACCAACGTCATTTTTTAAGCCCAATAAAATGAACGAGCACTTCTATACTGAGCAATGGAAAGCAACACTATGTGATATATCCAAATCATTTAAAATTCTTTACTCCTCTTGTGAAGAGCAGAAAATAAAAATAGCTGAAGCTTACTATACTAAAAACTGCAAACCAGACATTAACATTAAGTTTAATGTACTGTCACTCAACCTACACATATGATATATTTCTTAATTTTATAATCTACAGTAAAATATTAATTTTTACTTTAAAAAAATAAAATAAATTCATCTGTAAGAATCCAAATCCTCTGATGAAACCGGTTAGAAAATAAATATAATTTTGCTTCTTACTTTCTCTGTAAGTTATTCTCAAGAATTATATTAAAAAAATTAAATTTAAATTAAAAGAAAAATTATTAAAAGGAAAAAAAAAAAAATATATTATTAAATATTATTATTATTATTATTATTATTATTATTATTATTATTATTATTATTATTATTATTATTATTATTATTATTAGTTGAAATTTTGTTTCCAATTTCCCAGGAGATTTTTTTATTATTTCTCGTTCATATTATTATTATTATTATTATTATTATTATTATTATTATTATTATTATTATTATTATTATTATTATTAAAATAATAATTGCCAACATCGGTATTAGTATTATAATTATTAATATCATCAAGTTTAGGAGTAAGATTTTATAATAATCCCGCTGTCGACTTCTAAAATGTTTACTTCTTCCTACATTTATTTTTGATGTTACAAAACATTTTCCCAAGTAACAATTTGAAATGGAAACGAAAAATGGGCTCAAAGGAGGTAATCGTCACGTTATTCTCGTACTTTCTTATTATATTTTCATTGGAAATGTTCGAAATTCACAAAAATTTTTAATGATTTTTAATTGATTGATTAATTGATTGATTGATTGATTGAATTCTTAATTTTAGGACAGGGTGTCAAATACAGAATGGCTTCAAAGGAACATTACATCTATTTGGTACACTCTTAATCATATTCAAAAAGGAATGAAACAGGTACTATTTCTTTACATTATATATATATATATATATATATATATATATATATATATATATATATATATATATATATATATATATATATATATATATATATATATATATATATATATATATATATATATATATATATATATATATATATATATATATATATATATATATATATATATATATATATATATATATATATATATAAAGAAAGGATATTAAAGTTTGTTTAAAAAAGCGATAATATATGAAGACGAAATTGCAGATAAGACGTCTCTTCAGACTGAATTCTGGAATGAATTACCACAAAAATTCTCGAAGGTTCCAGAACTCTCAGACCCAAATTTCAACCGAAGAACCTTGTGATCCAGAATGGGAAATAGATCCTAATGCTTGTTACGATGAAGAAGGAATAACCTGCAGTGATAAGGGAACGTGTTCTTGTGGACAATGTCTTTGTAATTCACCTTATTATGGAAATCACTGTCAATGTAGTGATGTCGAATGTCAGAGGTAAACTTTTACTTCAATCAAAACTTATTTCGCTTTAAGATAAACTTTAGAATTTTTTTTTTTTTTTTTTTTTTTTTTTTTGAAAGATTTAAGACTTTTTGAGTTAAACACAAACTGTTTAAACTTTAATTAAAATTCTGGTAAATAATCTTGATGAAAGCGGTTTTTTAATTTATTTTCATGTATTTTTTGATATATTTATTTTTATTATTATTATTATTATTATTATTATTATTATTATTATTATTATTATTATTATTATTATTATTATTATCGTTATTATTATTATTATTATTATTATTATTATTATTATTATTATTATTATTATTTTTATTATTATGAAATGTATTAATTAAAAAACTGTTTAGTTTAAAAATATCTGAAAAAGATGCCAGTAAAAATGTAAATTAACAATAAAAAATAAAAATAAATAGACAAAAAATTTCCCTTTTTTAGAGAAAGGAAACTTTTCACTATTAATTAAAGTGCAAATTAGTCTTCTGACTCACACAAGAGAAACATTCGGAAATGTTCATTACTACGAGGAACAAAACTACACAGGAATATTTTTGAATGTCTCTTGTACGTTGCTCAGAAGACTTTTCCATTATGATGTTCAATTATTTTATTTGATAAGCAGAACGGAAATAGTAAAAGTAATTTTTATAATAATAATAATAATAATAATAATAATAATAATAATAATAATAATAATAATAATAATAATAATAATAATAATAATAATAATAATTATAATTATAATAACAATATTAATAATAGTAATAATAATAATAATTAATAAATTCATAAATAAATTATTTATATAATATTATTTTACATTTTTCTTAGTTGCCTTCTTTTTCTATTAAAAATTTTCAAATATGCGATTTACTACTAAACACCGGAGTAGAAAACGGAGTAGGAGAAGGAGAGTCTAAACCGAAACTGAAGTTGAAGCCTAAGCCTAATCTTAAACTCAAGCCTAAAATAATAATAATAATGATAATATATTTACTTTACTTTATTTCCTGTAAGTTCACACTGTGCCACCACCGAATCCTTCCGCTTCTGTTTGTGTTGAGCCATCTTCTTTGCTTCTCCCCAGGTCCATCCCATTTTGTTCAGATCCTCCTCCACTGTTCTTCTCCATGTTCCAGTCGGTCGGCGTCCACATCATTGCCACTTTGCAATCATTGTTCTCTACCCTCCAAATATGCTCAAGAAAACTCAATATTCTCCTCACTATTACAGGCTCCATCTCCTCTATCTTTGTTCTATTCTTTAAATCTTCATTTGATATTGCACTGGACCACTACATTCTCAAGATTTCTCTCATACACCTGCTTTGAAAAACTTGCAACTTCCTTATATATATAGTTACTATAAATTAATTTGATAATATAAGTTTTGTAAGAAATTTTCATTAAAAAAAATAAATTTTTTTTCTAAAAATAATTAACATTATTTCTGCTCAACTAAAGCATTCTAGTTTCTAATCAATTAATTGACCCGATTCATAAAGAATAGATTATTGTAAATTATGGAAACTTTTAAAGAATTCTTAAAAATTTTAATAGTTATGATGGAATGCTTTGTGGTGGATCATCGAGAGGTCAGTGTCGTTGTAGTGCGTGCATTTGTCGACCTGGATACAGTGGCGATTCTTGTGAATGTTCTCTTAGTACATTAGAGTGTCAAAAAGCTAATGGAGAAGTTTGTAGCGGAAAAGGAAAATGTGTCTGCAATCGTTGTCATTGTGACGAATCGTAAGTTTTTTACTTTTTTTGAAATTTTTAATATCTTTATTTCAATTAAATCCTTTGTCATTTAAACCATTTTTCATTATAAGCAATTAATTACATTGAGTATTTTTTAATTTTCTATTCATAAATGAATTTTAAATAATAAACAAAGGTTAGATTTTTCATCCCATTTTATACATTTGAATACACTGGATAAGAATAGGAAAGATATAATAAGCGTATGTTTCTGAAAAACTTTTTTTCGTTTTCTTTGACCTTCTCAAAAACAATTTTTCGTTTTTCGCCGTTTCATTTATATTAGTAATTCTTGAAACTACATATCTCACATTGCTTTGCATATTTGTAGGATGTTTTGATTCAATAATAATAATAATAATAATAATAATAATAATAATAATAATAATAATAATAATAATAATAATAATAATAATAATAATAATAATAATAATAATAATAATAATAATAATAATAATAATAATAATAATAATAATAATAATAATAATAATAATAATGTCAAAATAGTTGTGAAAAATATATTCATGGAATAACAAGTCTCGGCAGGAAGAAACATTTAAATACATTCAATAAAATGCGAGCGATTTTTCCGCTATCGAACTCCTTCCCCCCTCTCCCTTTACTCCTTATTCACATTATTTTACGTAAAAGGGTTATCAAGAGAGCAACATAAATGCAATATCTTCATCTACAATGTGTAAGATAAGCATCCGCATTCTTATTAATACAAAGATAGTTCGACTCTCCATTTGAATTTATCAACAATCTGGTCTTCATCAGTAGATGTCCGAACCTGACATTCGATTTCACTAGTCACTTATATTGTTTCACAAAATGTACCCCAAAAGATGAGTACCTGTGGGTATAAATGCGTAAATTAATTGATTAAGTAAATATTTGTATAGATTCACAGGTTTATTTCTGACTCCAATATTGATTTGGATTCTGTACTTTTTTTACGAGACCTGACGTGAAAGGTAACTAACAGTGTCCACCGAAGTATGAAAAGAACAAATCAGTTTTATCTTTTTACGATACGAGGCTGAAATTGTGTAAATCAGTTGAATTGGGAACTCTAGGGAATGAACAGTATTACTATCTTTTAAGGTGGCGTTGATGAAAAAGAGTAATTACTATTAAATTTCCAAAGTTTCCATTTGCTAATTATTACTAAATTCCAGGTACGCTGGAAAATACTGCGAGGAGTCTATTTATTCAGCAAGCATTTGTGAAAGGCTTAAGCCTTGTGTTCTATGTATGGCATATGGGAAGAAATATCCGTCTTGTGAGCAATGCAACATCAAAGTACAAATGGTGGACGATTTAGGTTTGTCTTTAATCTTTTTTATTTATATCATAAATAAACTTTTGTTTGTAAATTTCTATCATAAATTTATAATTCCGAAATTTAGTTTGTCAAATTTAAAGCATTAATAAATTAAGGGTAATGCATTGATTTTAAACATTGTGTACGAGTAAGAAACAAAGCCTATCAAAACAGTGGTTGACAAGCATCCATATTTTTTAAGCTACGTATTCTTCGGTGAATTTCCTTAATTAAGAAACTCTCAACATATAGCCATTTTCACTCTCTATTCAAAATTCTTTTATACAGGAAAAAACAAGTCAATTGTAGCCATGATACATTATTTTTCAAGCATTTCACTCTCACTTTCCTATCTAGAGAGGGAGGGCAAAGGATAAGAAAATATTAAAGACTAATTAGCATCTCGAAATAATAATAATAATAATAATAATAATAATAATAATAATAATAATAAATAATAATAATAATAATAATAATAATAATAATAATAATAATAATAATAATTTTTATTTTATTTTATTTTTTTTTTTTTGGCAATTTTTCATGCCATTGCTTGTAGTGGGACTCTACAATGAAGATATTTTGTTATTCCTATAAACTGAAACGGATTTGTTACAGCAGTAATTATTATGTTTTTTTTTTTACAGAATCATCGAGAGCAACCTGCTTCATGATCAACTTGGGATGTATTCTTAAGTATTCTTATATTTCTCCAATTACAGAAGGAGATACAATGACAGTTCTTGCTAAAAAAGACAGGGTAAGTCCATTACATTAAAATGTAAAGTTTTTTTATTGGTAAATTATAATTTTATTTTTGAATTGCATAAAATAATATTTTGTAGAAGGCAAGGTTTTATATGCAAAGGGTTAGGATTAGGGTTAGGGTTAGGACCCCATTCCCTCTTCTCAAAAATAAAAGTAAGTATGTTGAAGGAAAGATTATAGAAAGAGAAACACAGGTCTTGAAATTTCTGTTCTTTTAAATCAAATATATGATTACCCTGCCACTGGGAGGCTTTTAAAAATTGAAGTTCGATCATAATAAAAATTATTAATAAATGAAAATCAACCCCCAAGTAGGGTTATTAGCCCTGTCAGTAGGTTCATTCGGGGATGAACAAAGGGTTTATACGGGCCGACGACAAACATCCGTTGGCTGATCCGGATGCCGATCTTGATTCCACCAGCAGCAAGCACGCTGCTAGTGTACTTATTACGCATAAGTGAGAGGAGCTAAGCGCAAGAGAGAATTGCTAAAATTCTCTACTCAAACTGGGCCTCGAACCCGGGTCTCCTGCGTGCGAAGCGAGTGCTCTACCACTGAGCTATTAAAATAATTCATTAATGTTTATATTATTTAAAATGACTTTTTTTTTTCCTTTTTCAGTCTTGTCTGTGAAAATTTTGAGACAATCCAACTTTACAGAAAGATTTCGCCTCCAACAAGAATTCTTTTACCAGAAATACGTTACAGAAATTCCTTGAATTATTATTATTATTATTATTATTATTATTATTATTATTATTATTATTATTATTATTATTATTATTATTATTATTATTAATGAAACGGGAAATCAAAGTTTACCTTATAAAATCAAAGGTTTGTGAACTTTGAACAAAATAAATGTTAAAATATTTAATTTTTAAAAAATGAAAAACGTAAATAAAATTTATTATTTTAAAATTGATGATAAAAACATATATATATATATATATATATATATATATATATATATATATATATATATATATATATATATATATATATATATATATATATATATATATATATATATATATATATATATATATATATATATATATATATATATATATATATATATATATATATATATATATATATAATGATTTTTGAAAATAGAAGAATTGTGAATTTAAATATGGAGTTAAAAATAAGATAATCGAAATTTATTATAAATATTTCCGAGTTTAGAAAGAAAAGAATGAGGAGAAAATAATTTTGAAGTTTGTTGTTTTTGTTGTATTATATTCTACTATATGAATGTATATTTTCAACAATACAACCAAGCAGCCGTACATTTTTATATGTACAACTAAAGAGCTACATATTTTTTTTATTGTATTTTATAGTATATAATCATAAATGTATAAAAATATAAGCCTACATTTTTTAAGTACCACCGAATAAGCATATATTTTTAATTAAGCAAATATAAACTATACAATTTCAATTACACAAAAATTAAATAAATAATTTTTGCCATACAGCTTTGTAATCATATTAAATAAATTTTATTATTATTTACTAAATAGAATGAACATGTATAATTTATATGTTTGAGGAATATACGTTAAAATATAATTTTGAAGAATATTTGTGAAGATCTGGGAGAGGAAAATTTTATTGAATTGAAATTGAAATTTACAAAATTTAAACATTCGATGAAATTCGTATAACCAAAACATTTTCATGGAGGACTTATTCTCAACATTTTAATTAAATGCTAACATTCAAAATAAAGTTTGACATCTAATATGTTCAATTTTGGTATAATTGTTTTAAACATAATTGTTTAATAGTGTAATAATCTACTGAGCAATTTTTGAAAGATTTGTTGTGTAAGCCCTATCCTATATTTTGGAAGAGTGAAAAGTAAGCTATATGCACATTACATATGAGTTTAATTATTTTGGAGATTTCGTCTCCTTGTCTGTAGAATTGTCTCACTCACCTTTTTCATATTTGAGACTACTTTACACTATACTGCAATTTCGCATTTTGGTTTCAGCACTTATTGGTTTTGAGAACGATTTCTACTCGGTAAAGTTACATCAAATTTTGTTTTGATAATTCTGTTTAGAATATAGCAATAAATGTTGAGAAAATTTGTACTTTTTTTCCCCTTTGTTTTAAGTGAATTTTCGTTGTAGGGTTTACAATGGCATTAATATGCAGAATGTCAGCTGATGTTTTTGGACAGGGATTTAGCTTTGTCTTCGATTAATTTTAAAAGAACTGCAAAAAATACTGACCTTATCCTATCCTTAGATAAATTGACCCATATCCTATCCATAGATGTCAATTCCCAAATCTCGTCATCTTGTCTCTTGTGGGTACGACTGATTTGGGGTATAACATTTCAACTGAGCACATACGACTTGTTCTTCATACAATTTCTGCATTTTGCAGTACGAAAAGACAGTTCCTGTATTACTACTACTACTACTACTACTACTACTACTACTAATAATAATAATAATAATAATAATAATATATAATATATATATATATATATATATATATATATATATATATATATATATATATATATATATATATATATATATATATATATATATATATATATATATATATATATATATATATATATATATATATATATATATATATATATATATATATATATATATATATATATATATAACATGAGAACTATACGCTTTAGTGTTAAGCCGAGAAAGAGGAGAATCAGATTTTAAGAAATTACAAAAGAAGTAAATGAATTGGAGTTGCGTGGAAATGAGGAATAGCTCTGCAATTGTCTGGAAGAGAATTAAAGACAAAAGTATGAGCAAAGAATTCGGCTTTCATGGATGGTAAAACCTCAGTAATGCCATCGGAAGATATTAGAGGGAGAGATGAAGAAGAAGCAAAGTTAAAGTTGACATTTTGTGCAAAATTCCAGGAAGACCAAAAATTGAAACCACAAAAATCATTATATTTTCTACTGAGGAAAGAAATTTTAGTGTCGCTGAAAACAGATTCTGCATGATTACGGTATGAAATATAAGTAGCACAAGGTTCTGGAGTTTGAAATCACTAGTAATGCCATAAAGTTAATATTAACAAGCAGAGTTAAACAAAGGTTTATTAGTTTTAAATGGAAAGTAAGAATATGGAATAATATATCCATGTCAGAGAAAGTCGCATCGGTTATGCACTATGCGCACTCCGAGGGATCCCTTCCACAAAAGCAATAAATATTACAAGGGAAATCATAGTAATAAGACACACGTCCTACCGGTTTGCAGCACCGAAGAATCAAAAACATTTCCTCACTGTGGGCTGTGGCTTTTCAAGTGGATACGAAAAAGAGAGAAGTGGAGACCGTGATAAGAAGGTTATCAAAGTAGCTCTCTGAGGTAGAAAGATTTTTAAAGAATAAGAAGGGTTAAAAGTTAAGAGAATAACAAAAATGACGAGTTTATCTCCAAGACGGGCAGGAGTACAGGTTGGGATCACGACATCTACTGGTACTTATTTTAGATAGAGATATGGTAGGAGAAATCACTGATTGTACCTTGAGAATTAGATAAAATTTTAGCCTTTTAACTGGTCTGCAATTAAAAGTGAGGATTGATAAGCATAAAGGAGTTTGCTTTAGAACTGACCTTCCTCTTTGTTTACCTGAACAATCTGCCATAAGAGACCATGGAGATACCCACCCTTTTTCTTCTTCTAATTTATCTATCCTTCAACATTCTTCTTACCTTCTTGATCGTAGGATATTGGAGTCTTTACATATAAAAACTCATTACCTATTTCTTAAATGATCAAGCTTCATCTATTGTCCTTTTCACTCAAATAATGAAATCCTTTTTTCCGAAAATAGTCCAGCCTTTTTATTATTTTTTGGTGTTGCTAAATTTCGATTTTGATTTTTCTTTGTTATTTTATCATCAATATTATTACTTTATTTTTATTATTTTATTGTAATTATTATTATTTTAAATATTTTACATATATAGTTTATGAATTTATATTTTGATTGTATTTTAAAATAAAAATTTGTAAAATTTAGTTTGTGTTGAAAACAGACTGAGATAAGGTTTGAAACGTTCACAGTGTATTAAATGAGTATATGGAAACCTTTCTATTATTATTATTATTATATATATATATATATATATATATATATATATATATATATATATATATATATATATATATATATATATATATATATATATATATATATATAATATATATAATTATAATAATTATAATAATTATTAATAAAATTTCTATTTTTAATGCGTAAATTAGAATTTTCAAATTATATATATATTTATATATATTATATATATATATATATATATATATATATATATATATATATATATATATATAATATATATATATATATATATATATATATATATATATATATATATATATAGTGTATTGAAGGAGTGTTTGTGGTGTGTGAATAAAGGAACATCTACTTGAGAATGAAATAAGGAGTGGTGTGTAGGAAAGCATGATAATATTGTGTGAAAAGGGACAAACTACTGAGCATCGAAGTGCAAAGGGAAGGTCCCAAACACTCCACATGATCAATAAAATTGTAATCTTACCATTTCGAAACGCACATATATTCTTCCCTTTTTAGTAAGATATATATATATAATATATATTATATATATATATATATATATATATATATATATATATATATATATATATATATATATATATATATATATATATATATATATATATATATATATATTATATATATATATATATATATATATATATATATATATATATATATATATATATATATATATATATATATATATATATATATATATATATATATATATATATATATATATATATATATATATATATATATATATATATATATATATATATATATATATATATATATATATATATATATATATAATATATATATATATATATATATATATATATATATATATATATATATATATATATACCAGTAATTGGGTAACTGATTGATAGAGGGAGATAAGCGAATAATTCAACTTGCAATCAATAATTCGTTTTGTTGCGGCCTCACATTGAATGTAGTCAGTCACTTTTATTTTGTTAATATATGGGAATTAATTTCCAATATTTCTGTCATACTTTGATAAATTAGCATATTAATTATCGGACCACTTGCATATACACATACGCCTCAAATTCCCTATTTCGTACATTTTCAAACACATCAGCCATTGGAACCTGTAAAGAATATTGTCTTCTTTTAAGGAACCATTATTGAACAAATACATCCTTCATCTAAACTATAAAGTGTTTCGAGCTTAATTAAATTGTGCTTAATTTGTAAGTTGTTCCTAAGAATACGTAGATATTAAAATAGTGGCCCATTCATAACTTTCACTCTACATTCTAACGTATGTAAAAATTTAACTTGTTCTCTTGTACGTTCGAGTACTACCAACTCTTTATAAAATGTTTGAATATAGTTATACGCTTTTCTTCAAAATATAAATGTAGATTACATTACGATAGCTTTAAGTTTGAAAATACAATACGTTTTTATTACCTAAAATAACTTCACTTGGGGCTATTGTTGGTCTTGTATTACAATACTTTGCTTTCCACAATAAGATTTCATTGTCAACTATAGGTGCTACTATCATTTATTTGTAATTAACATGAACTACTTCATGATGGTTAATTTTCTTTACCAATATACATATCTAAAAAATGTTTTTGTCGATTTACTCTCTCACAAGAACTCCAAGTTTTTCTTCTGGCACGAGTTGCAAAATAAATTTTGTTTTTTAATTGGTTATGATAGAGATTGTAGATATTAAATCCGCTAAAAAGAAAATAATGGAACTGTGTAACGGTGGAATAGATCGTTTGAAATAATTCTGAAAGAAACCTTCTCCGAAATAAATGACTTGAAGATTCTGAATAAATATGCAATTCCAGGAAAGTGTATTTCGTTAAAAAGTACTACACTCATGCATGATTATTAAGAATATACACTGTAAGAGATTAGCCTGAAATGTATGAAAAAATAAAAATAAACTGATAAAAGAACCTGAAATAAGCATATCAGAAATATTGTTTAAAATATAACTGGATGGGGTAATAAGGAAGGCACCGAGCAGGTGAGATTTAGAATTTGCATATAATTTACATCTGACGAACGGTGAAGGAAAAAGATTTGGAAGAATATATGGAACATCTCAGCTTGATGAAAAATTAAATATAGTGTCAAAAAAAAAATAGGGGATGAATAAAAACATATATATATAATATATATATATATATATATAATATATATATATATATATATATATATATATATATATATATAATATATATATATATATATATTATATATATATATATATATATATATATATATATATATATATATATATATTATATAAAATATATATCCTAAATTATATCCTCCAATTCATCCCACAACAAAACTTCCAACACGGGTTCAAACCCAACCACTCCACCACCACTGCACTTACCAACGTCATCCAACCTATAATAAACGGACTAAACCATAAACCTTATCACAAAACTATATTAATAGCAATTGACATAAACAAAGCCTTCGATACTGTCCCGAAACATAATCTTATCCATAAAATCCTCCAATCCAACATCCCAACAAACACTAAGAAATGGCTAACCAACTTCCTATCAGGAAGAACCGCCCAAATACAACAAAACGGCCATAAATCACGTACCATCAACCTAAGGAACGGAGTTCCGCAAGGAACCATACTCTCCCCCACTCTATTCAACCTGTACACAGCAGACCTCCCTCAACCCAAACAACTTTCACCCGCATAATATCATACGCCGACGACTTAACTATTACCACCACTCACAAAAACCTCACCACCGCAACATCTCTCACACAAGACTACATAACACAACTCCAAACTTGGCTAGTAGAAAACAGGATGACGGCATCCCCAAACAAATCCTCCATAACCCTTATAACAACAGACAAACACATAACCAACACCCATCAACAAGTTCTACTAAACAACACCCCCATACCCCTCAACAAACCCCCAAAAATTCTCGGCCTAACATTTGACACTCTCCTCACCTTCTCCAAGCACATTCAAAATACCACATCAGCCGCAA
>SEYY01022061.1:27500-37500 GCA_009176605.1 Armadillidium nasatum | reverse complement strand
AAAAAAAAATTTGAAAGTACTTCAGCATGTGAATGATTGTATGACTGTTAAAGAAACATGTGGCGAATATGCGAGGGAAGAGGAAGGCTTCCCCCAAGATAACAACGGAACACAAGTGAAAAACATCTTTCTCTTATCATATCATATTCGGCTTTCCAACTGGAGGGTTAACGCTTCATACACCCCACCAAAAAAACTAAATGTCTAAATAATAATAGTAGTAATAATTATAAAAATAAAAAATAATATTAATAATTATAATTATTATAATAATATTAATAACAATAACAGATTTGACGACACAAAAAGAATGCGTCTGAAATAATAATAATAATAATAATAATAATAATAATAATAATAATAATAATCTAATTTGCCGCAAAAGAACTTTAAAATTTCAAATCGCAAGAGAGACTATAGGGATGGACATTTAAATACAAAATGAAATCCTTCCCCCTTCATCATTTCCCCCCTTTGGAAGCAACTCAAGAGATGAACAATGGGGGAGGAGGGGGGGGGGAAAGAAGATTCAAGTTACCTGTCATTTTAACTCATTCATTAACGAAGTAGTCAAGACGGAACAAACAAACCTCTCTTCATATATATATATATATATATATATATATATATATATATATATATATATATATATATATATATATATATATATATATATATATATATATATATATATATATATATATATATATATATATATATATATATATATATATATATATATATATATATATATATATATATATATATATATATATTAGGGATGGAGCGATACCAAAATTTTTACCGATACCGATACCTAAAAATTACCGATACCGATACCTGAAAAAATACCGATACTTTATCCATTCATATACCAAAATTTTTACCGATACCGATACCCGATACCTAAAAAATATACCGATACGATACTTCACTCCATCCCTATATATATATATATATATATATATATATATATATATATATATATATATATATATATATATATATATATATATATATATATATATATATATATATATATATATATATATATATATATATATATATATATATATATATATATATATATATATATATATATATATATAGTGGCCATTCCTTTCATACCTGTGTCCTTCCCCCGATCCTACAAATCCTTTCCCCACTTAAAGTCTCCCTTTATTCGGCTTTTAAATCTCCTATTTTAATCTTTCTCCTCCTTTGGGGCTCCTTCAATAAAATTATTATTATTATCGTTATTAATATTATTAATTCTTCTCTCTCTTTACATTCGTACCCTCCCACGCCCTATAAACGCACGCCCGTAAAGAGCACCGCCCACAACCTCTCTCTCTTTCTCGCCACCACGTAGGTACGCCCGTCTTCTTCAGACGATCACGACGTGCCCTCCAGACACGAGATCAATCGCTCGCGCAAGCGAAAACAAGACACACACACACACACAAAAAAAAAAAAAAAAAAAAAAAAAAAAAAAAAAAAAAAAAAAAAAAAAAAAAAAAAAAAAAAAAAAAAAAAAAAAAAAAAAAAAAAAAAAAAAAAAAAAAAAAAAAAAAAAAAAAAAAAAAAAAAAAAAAAAAAAAAAATAATATATATATATATATATAATATATATATATATATATATATATATATATATATATATATATATATATATATATATATATATATATATATATATATATATATATATATATATATATATATGAGCACATTAATTGGGTACAGAGGTAGGTCAAAAGATCAAATTGCTTTTAGCTAAATTTCATTCTTGTTCCCACACACAGAGGCAAGGGTGCGCGCGCGTACATACACACAACACACACACACACACAGAGGGAGAAGGAGCTCACAGAATGGGATATTATTGAAAATAAAATAAAGAATAAATGCTATAGCTTTTTTTTCAAACTCATTCGACCTTTACAATAGCACAGTATAATAACTGAATATATATATATATATATATATATATATATATATATATATATATATATATATATATATATATATATATATATATATATATATATATATATATATATATATATATATATATATATATATATATATGAGATAGGATGATGTTAAATGTCCTTGCGTGTAGGAGAAACTTTGGGTGGTGCAATGGAATGAAATAAATAGAATTGTGAGGAAGGTTAAGCGGAAGAACTTTATTAAGGTCTTCGTCATTATGACTAAAGGAGGACGTCAATTTTACCACTTGAGATAAAGATTTTACGATCCCAGTTCTACCTGATTCCACCTAAGATATCTCTTTCTCATACCATATATTATTATATATATATATATATATATATATATATATATATATATATATATATATATATATATATATATATATATATATATATATATATATATATATAATATAATATATTATATATATTATATATATACAATTTACTTTCCAATTGCACGGTTTATTAAGAAGTATAGGGTTAAGAATAGCTTTGCTCACTTATTATGTTTATTTCTTAAACCTAACAGTATCGAACAGTCAAATTTTTTCATTATTATTTAAATATTATTCTATCTTCACTACTACGGGATTCAGGCAAGGTTATTCTTAAGTTCTAAAGTTTATTGAACACTCACTATGCAAGTTCTGATTGCAAAGCACATCAAACCCACTTCATTCCCTTTTTATCAAGCCATATTTACTCCGTTTACAAGGGAGGTGTTCTCGACACTTCATTCATGGCGCTATATCGTGGCCTTACAACCTCTCTCGTTTGCGCCTACTCGCTTCTCCCTGGCACTCCTTTTGAATCTACCAATAAAGTTCGTCTTTAATAAACCTATCACTTTAAGGACGCTTTGTGCCAACATTCCTTTGTTTCTTTTATAGGGCATCATTATTTATTCATCATTTAATAATAACCCGATATAAGTATGAGGGGTCGTGGCTCATTTCAAAACAGTGGTGATCCTTGGAGTTAGGAAATTCTTAACTATAACTGGTACTTAAGAATTTTTCCCTGCCTTAGTCCTTCTTATATCCTAATTACAACAATGCAAAGGAAAGTAGAAAGTTAAGATGTTTTAAATTGCTAAAGTTTGAGGATAAGAGAAAACAATCTTAATATTAAGGATCTTATATCTGAATATTAACATTAATTACATCCGATACTACATTTGTCTTAATACCATTTTTGTTCCTATAATAGAATTATTGTTACTGCGTCTTCATTCTATAAAAAATCGATTTTATCTAAAGCTATATATGGTAATATACTTTTATATTCCTTAGGTTTTCCACCTCCATTCTTTCATTCTTCTCAACATATGCAGTATTATTTGTGAATTTTATAACTTTATATGAACCCGAGTAGCTGGGTTCTATCTTCCCGAGATTGTACTGTCTCTTTCTTACAAGCACATACTTTGCTTCCTTTAGATCTTTCGGCACAAATATTTTCTTGTTTTTAAGAGTAGGTCTCAATGTCAAAGG
The DNA here is from genome assembly GCA_009176605.1 of Armadillidium nasatum. Classification (NCBI taxonomy): domain Eukaryota; kingdom Metazoa; phylum Arthropoda; class Malacostraca; order Isopoda; family Armadillidiidae; genus Armadillidium; species Armadillidium nasatum. The sequence continues at coordinate 34,007 of SEYY01022061.1, read as the reverse complement.
CTTCGAAAGGAAGTATGTTAGCTTTCAGCACAAGTTTTGTAATCTATGTAAGGTTTGCTAACTTTGCTTTCGACTAATACTCCTGGTGTCAGCGGGTTTTGTCCAAACATCAGCATAGATGCTGTAATGCCGCTATCTTCTACGGGAGCTGTTCTCAAACAAAATAGTGCAAAGGTAACAAATCAATCCACTTCTGCTTATACGTCGAGACTTCCGCAAGTATAGTCCTCAAACAACTAAACAGTGTCTTATGGTAGATCTCCAATGCCCCATTACTCTCTGGTGAATAACTTTATTACTAATATTTTGCACACACATTGGAAGAATCCTGAGGTAAATCTCTATTTAATTATACTTTCAATTTTGGGTCTCATTTCATTACTCAGTCTCCCCATAAAAGGAAATTACACATAAAGGGTCTCTTTGGATGCAGATTACTCAGTAATAGGTTTATCTTGAAATTTAGGAGAAAGTTGTTTCCGAAATATATTGTCTTTTAAAAGAACTGGGAATTCATTCTTTCCTTTTACATTAAATAACGCTTCATTGAAGTGTTATTATAATATGATGTAATTTATTAAATATTTAATCCTATTAAAAAAATTAAGAAATAAGAAGTAATAAATAACAGTTGCACACTAGATAGTTGCACAAACCTGCAACCAAGTCACGAGCCACCCTTGATATATATATATATATATATATATATATATATATATATATATATATATATATATATATATATATATATATATATATATATATATATATATATATATATATATATATATATATATATATATATATACACGAGATTAAGGCAACCTATGGCTCAGTTACCATTTCTTACTTACCAAACCCGTATGCGCCACTTATAATGATTTAATATCTCCTTTACAATAAACAAACGTAACTCACATACATATATGTAAACTTAAATACATAATAATAATAATAATAATAATAATAATAATAATAATAATAATAATAATAATAAACATTACCAAATGCAGTTTTCTTTCTGGCGCCGACCAGACATATGTAAATGAGAGAGAGAGGAAAATAAAAAAGAGTATAAGAGAGGAACGAACGACGTGAGCTGAGAATAATAATAATAATAATAATAATAATAATAATAATAATAATAATAATAATAATAATGTGTTGGCAGTGGAAGTTATAATAGAAGTATTTCCAAATGAACTAAAAAGTCTCCGATGGAAATTACAATAAATTTATAAAGAGAAAAAAAGAGAGTTCTCTCTCTCTCTCTCTCTCTATCTATCTTCATTCCTAGACAAAAATAGACAGACAATCACACACACACACATACACACGTTATGCAACCAACTTGCGCGATAAAAATGAATATTATATTACGTTATATGGCGGCACTGGATCCAATGAAGTACGTTTATTTAACACATACGTGAAGTAATCCCATCTGTGAGGTACAGGTGAACAGGGATTTAAAAATTTTTTCTACTAATATATATATATATATATATATATATATATATATATATATATATATATATATATATATATATATATATATATATATATATATATATATATATATATATATATATATATATATATATAATACCTACCTTTCCCACAATTGTGGGGTGGTGTCTATCGTAGGCCACATACATTCAACACTCACCTCTTTACCAATGTTTTCCATTCATTCCTATCCTCCGTCACCCGCACACCCTCCTCCCAATTCATCCCTCTATCCCTTACAGATTCTTGACATTACTCATCCAACTTCCCCTAGAAATCTCCCTATCTCTTACACCCTCCACTTCTAAAACAAATACCTTTTTAGACATTCTCTCTTCATTCATACTACAAATTAGTGATGGCATCCGCATCCGCATTTTCGAAAATTTAACATCCGCATTCGCATTCGCACTTTCGAAAATTCAACATCCACATCCGCACTTTTGAAAATTCAACATCCGCATCCGCACTTCTCCAAAATTCGACATCCGCATCCGCAAATTAGAAAATATGACATCCGATCCATCACTAATATATATAATATATATATATATATATATATATATATATATATATATATATATATATATATATATATATATATATATATATATATATATATATATATATATATATATATATATATATATATATATGGATGGATGGTGTAGTTAGAAAAATAGAGAGAGAAGGGAAGGGTATTAGGTTGAGAAATATGGAGGGCGAATGGGAAGTGAATGTTTTACTTTTTGCAGATGATGCGGTGTGTGGTGGCAGAATCTGGAGAAAAGTTGAGAATACTTGTGAGAGAGTTTGAAGGGAAATGTGCAAACTCGAGATTGAAAGTCAATCCAGCAAAGAATAAAGTTATGAGGATTAGAGGTGGGGATGAGGAGATGTGGAGGAGGAATGGGGGTGTAGAAGTGTGATGATGGAAACTTGAGGAGGTGGATGAATTCAAATATCTAGCAATGTTGGGTGGAAGGTAAGGGTGGGACGGAAAAAGAGATAAAAAATAGAGTGGTAGAGAGAATGAAGTGTTGGAAAGTATGGAAGAAAGGAAAAATTTTGAAAGAAATAAAGATAAGAATGTTTGAATGTATGTGTTTACCTTCTGTATTGTATGGGTGTGAAACATGGATGATAAGTGCTCGGGCGAGAAAAAATTTTTCAATGTCTTTGAGATGAAAGGTTTGAGAGCGATATATAAATTGAGAAGATTGATAGGATTAGAAATGAAAGAATTAGGGAGATGTATAAATGGAAGAAGGGTGCAATTGATAGAGAGGAGGAGGGTGTGCTAAAATGGTTTGGACATATGTGTAGAATGAATGAGGACAGAATGGTGGGGAAGGTACTTAGATCCGATGTGGAAAGTGGTAGGGGGAAGGGAAGGACGAAGTGGATGGATGGATGGAGTGAGAGAGATTTTGATGGAAGTAATTTGAGTTTAGAAGAGGGTAGAAGATTTGTGGAGACAGAGAGAGATGGAGGGCTGTGGTGAAAGGGGTTGAAAGGTAAGAATAGGTATGTTTGTAAGCGAATTGTGGCGGGCACCACCCCACGAAAGTGGAATAGGTGATAATGAAATATATATATATATATATATATATATATATATATATATATATATATATATATATATATATATATATATATATATATATATATATATATATATATATATATATATATATATATATATATATATATATATATATATATATATATATATATATATATATATATATATATATATATATATATATATATTTTTTTTATATATATATATATACATCACACCGTATCCCGCATAGTGCAGGGTGGCGTCAACTGCAGGAAATATCCTGCAGTCGTACATGGGAAGACACAAAAAAAATGGTTAAAAGGAATCCCAGACCCTAGAACCATGCGAAGAACTAATCTTCATGATCCAGCCTTGTCGCCCAATACAATCTCGTGTTTTAAATTTTATATTCGTAATGCTAATGTTGAAATTTTCATTTATGCCGAAAGTATGTTATTTTAAAGTTTTGTTGCTCCTCCACAAAATTTTGATAATAAGTTAATTGCGATTTATTAAATTTTGTTTTATAAAAATATTATTTTTAAGTTCGAGAAATAATTTTCTTTTCAGTACAATTCTACAGCGTACTCTAAACAATCCTTCCAATTTTCTTCTCTTCTCTTCTTTTCTCTTCACTTTTCTTCTCTTCTCTTCCAACTGATTCTTCTTATCTTTTCTTTTCCCTTCTGGTTTAAGCACCTCCACTCACGAAGACAGCCAAATCATATATATATATATATATATATATATATATATATATATATATATATATATATATATATATATATATATATATATATATATATATATATATATATATATATATATATATATATATATATATATATATATGATGGCATACGCATTCGCATCCTCATCAAAATTAACATCCGCATCCGCAGTTTTCGAAAATTCAACATCCGCATCCGCACTATTGAAAATTCGACATCCGCATCCGAACTTTCAAAAATTCAACATCCGCATCTGCAAATTACAAAATTTGACATCCGATCCATCACTACTACAAATATGCCCAAACCATCTCAGAATACTCTCCACCCACTACAAAGGAAAGACAATTTGCTGTTTTTCTACTAGGATCGGTGAACATAAAGTTATTCCTTTTGAACCTTGGATCAATTACATCATCTCCCTTATTCTTTTTTTTTTTTTTTTTTTTCCTCTGGTGGGAAAAGGCCAGAAGCCTACCAAATTTCCACCAGAGAAAGGAGTAAATCGGGATCCTGGTCAGGATAAAGGCCGACATGTTCCTAAACACGGCGTTTGAAGATGAGTAAGTCATAGGAAATTGGGAAAATTGATGAAAGGAGTGTGTTCCAGACTTTACCTATAGAGTACATGTAAGATTGAGCATAGCGGTTAAGTCTGGGGTCAGAGAGTTGGACAGAGAAAGAGTGAGATTGTGTAGAAAGACGTGTCGCCCGAGCTCTTCTCAAAGGAGTTCGGAAGAGCCGAGTCGGTTATAATAGCGATAGAAAAGAGAAAATGACGCAACAATTCGACGGGCAGAGAGACTGGAGAGAATTAGTGAGAGTAGGAGAGTTGATAAAACGAAAAGCCATAGACTCCATCTTTTCAAGGAGCTGAATGAGTGGAACCACCCCAGATGTGTGAGCCGTACTCCATACAGGGGAGAACAACACCCCTATACAGAGCAAGCAACTGGGGTGATGTGAAGAAGTTCTGAAGGCGCCTAAGAACACCCAACCTCGTAGAAGCTTGTTGAGAAAGAGAAGTAATGTGATCTTTCAAAGAAAGATCACGAGAAAAAGAAACACCAAGAATATTAAGGAGATATGAAGGTTTGAGTTGTGTGTTTTCGAAGAAGATATCATAGTTGTGTGTATCACCTTTTTTTTTTAACAAGAAACCTCTAACAGCAAACAATTTTCCATTAAACTGTATTCTCTCTCTCTCTCTTCATTTTATTGTCAAAAGTCTGCGAAGATGTTACTGTTCTCGTGTTCCATATTTGAGCGTCTGATTTTTTTTTTTTTTTTGTTTTTTTTTTTTTTTTTTTTTTTTTTTTGTTTAATCTTTCATGCCAATCTATGACTAAATGTTTTTGTACTATTTATTTATCTCCTAATATTACTGAATATCTTAAGTTCTTCGATCATCTCATATTCAACGTAAAAAAACACATTCTTCCTATTTCTCCACTCTAAAAATCTCAATTTTAAAAAACATAAATGTTAATGACGCGTCAAGAGCTTTCCTCTAAATTAACCAATCCATCTAGTAAACTTACCTAACATTTTTTTTTTAATTAGTGTCAATGACTTTAAACAATTCGTACTCCTGATCGTCCAGCAAATTAACACGACCATCTTGATCTATTCCTAACTTATAAGGCTTATGATTATACTGTTAATTTCTTCGCTCCTTTGATTTCCACCAATCATTTCCTAATCTTTGTATCTTGTCTTATACTCTCAACACGCCTTCTTTCTCTCGAGTGGAGACATTTGTGGCACTTTAGTTCTGCACGCTGGAGGGATCTGTGGTTAAAACTTCTTTGATTTTCTTTGTAGTGACTGCTGCTTTGTAGATGTGGATCTATCGCAGTGAGCAGAACACATAACGGAGGTAATTCTCTCAGATATGGAGTCGTTCATCCGATCATGGCCTTTTCTTACCCTTCCACTAAAACCAAAAAAAAATTCAATTAACTCTATATTGCCCTCAAGGACTAAAATCGTGATCAAACTCCTGAACCTCACACCTTTTAAATTGTTCTTCAAATTCGTGCTTAATATATTTTTCGTAAGTATATTTATTCGTAATAAAATGTAACAATCTTTCTGGAACTTATACAAAACTATTCCCTCTAGCTTTACTTCCTTCTCTTTGTTTTCTCTTGTTTCTTTAGATAACTCCAAGACCCTATTACTTTATTGAGAGGCCGAACTCTATACTCATTCATTTCTTCTAACACAACTGTAAATAATTCCTGTTGCTATTCCGCCTACATCTTTTCCTGTAATTCATTTATGACTAATATTAGAATTTCTTATAAAAATTTAAATACTTTTCCAGCTTTTAATAATACTACGATTTCTTGTGCTTTCGTTCTTGCATCCTGCATTGGCCAAGATTTTTGCTGACAGTATGCCCTCATTTAATCTGTACCAGAGAAGAAGGAGCCTTCTAAACAATATATGTATCAGACTATCGCAATGACTTTTGTTTTATCTATCCATTAAACATACACACACACACACACACACACACACACACATACACATATATATATATATATATATATATATATATATATATATATATATATATATATATATATATATATATATATATATATATATATATATATATATATATATTAGGGATGGAGTGAAGTATCGGTATCGGTATTGGTATCGGCAAGTATCGGCCTATTTTTTATTATC
>SEYY01022061.1:10000-20000 GCA_009176605.1 Armadillidium nasatum | reverse complement strand
TTTTTGCATATACTAACTCTAGCTCCAGTACTACCATTCTAAAATCAGCCAGTTACAGTTCGCGCTCCATTTACACTTAATTATAAATTCTAGTTTAAAAAATTTATCAAATATGATAAAAAAAGACATTATTATTATTAACATAATTATATTAACCTGTTAATATAATTACATATATATAAAATAATTTATAGAAAAGCTATTTTTTATCCATTTTTTTTCTCCACCCAAAAACGTAGCGAAGGTTCGTCTAAGAAGTTCAATTTCAAGTTTCTTTTAGAATCTATATTTAACCTAAAGATCTAAAAGCATCTTAACTCTACAAACCTTTTCAAGATCAGGAAGATCAATAACATTCCTTTTCTCGATTTTAATGAACCACACTCACTCACTTTGACACTTTCAAACTAAGCAACATGTATGAAGAGTTTATCCACCCATGATTTGGACTAACGTGTCCTATCCCTATATATATATATATATATATATATATATATATATATATATATATATATATATATATATATATATATATATATATATATATATATATATATATATATATATATATATATATATATATATATATATATATATATATATATATATATATATATATATTATTTATTTTGACATTTCTAGAAAGTTTTCAATATTTATATTAAAAACTATTTTAATTTTAAAATATCGGTATATATATATATATATATATATATATATATATATATATATATATATATATATATATATATATATATATATATATATATATATATATATATATATATATATATATAAAATTAAAAGGTACAATGCTCCTCGTAAGTGCAAACATGCAAGTAGAATACAATAACAACAACAACAACGACGACGACAAGAACAAAATTGCATCACCAAAACCGGAAAAGTCTCAAATATTTTGCATTGTTAACCTTATATCAACGAGAACGGAGGAGTAGGTGGGAGGGAGTTGTGTGTGTGTGTATGTACACGAGAGAGAGAGAGAGAGAGAGAGAGAGAGAGAGAGAGAGAGAGAGAGAGAGAGAGAGAGAGAGAGAGAGAGAGAGAGAGAGAGAGAGAGAGAGAATAAAATTCTTGGAGCTGTTAATTGATACGAGAGAAAAATCATGAAAGAAATCAAACTTAAAAAAATCAGAATGAATAAAAAAAATAATAATCTTATGGAATAAGTCCCAAGAAGTGGGAAACTATTCCAGCCCTACCTTCCAAATCACAGTAATAGATATATATATATATATATATATATATATATATATATATATATATATATATATATATATATATATATATATATATATATATATATATATATATATATATATATATATATATGACCACCAGTGTAAATATATGATATGTTATACTTATAACACCAATAAATCAAATATCATATAAACCATATATATATATATATATATATATATATATATATATATATATATATATATATATATATATATATATATATATATATATATATATATATATATATATATATATATATATATATATATATATATATATATATATATATATATATATATATATATATATATATATATAGGCACATACCCTGAGGTCTTCCAATTTAAATGCCCCATCACCATAATGAACGAGACGGTGGGCATCCAAGGGCGGACTTTCCTTTAACTTTGATGACAACAAGAGACAGACAGTGCCAAGAAGCTGCAACTGTTGACGCTTCATTGGCACTAGTGACAAAAATCGGTCAAGAAGATTCATTGCTAATGCAAACACTTCTTCTTCTCTTTGTTCTTCGTGGCATACCTGAAAAAAAATCGAAATAATATTAATATTAATAATAATAATAATAATAATAATAATAATAATAATAATAATAATAATAATAATAATAATAATAATAATAATAATAATATTTGTATTCGGTACATGGAAAATACAAGATTTATCATCATAACTCATACGCTTTCTATATTTTATTTTAATATAAAAGCTTATCTTTCTATTTATATTATCGAACCTTATACTATACTGAGACAAAGATTTTTATTTTTTTTGTTAATAACATTAAACGATGGTTTACAACCTTTTCATTCATTCCTTCAGTTCGACGAATTACACGATAGATTTGTCTCCGTTCTGAGCTCCTGTTCTCCTTTCAACAGAACGTTAGAGCGTGTTCTAGAGTAAAGATTCTGTAAAGATCTTCAAGATTTTTCAATCCAATTGTCCCACCCTAATTTTAAACCCTAATTTCACAATTTTTTGGTGTCGCTGCAGCGATTTATATCCTAAAATTTCGGTCTTTAATATTGGCGACAAAGTCTGGAATAGTTAGTCAGACATATAAACTAACACTTGAGAGTTAGGTCCTTGTTTTAAGCTAAAACGTTTTCTCAAACTTCTTTCTTTAATATATCTATACAAAATTTACTGCCTTTTATTATTTGATTGTTAATTAGCTTTAAATTAAGTAAACATTAAAGAATTCTTTTTTATATTTACTTGTCTTTTCAATGGCTCCAATAACCATAATGATGGTTGTCACAAGCCTTTTAATTAAAGAACTTTGCTGAATATATATATATATATATATATATATATATATATATATATATATATATATATATATATATATATATATATATATATATATATATATATATATATATATATATATATATATATATATATATATTTTATATTTTTTTTTTTTTTTTTTTTTGAAATTGATTAAATTATTAAAAAAAAAATTAAAATAAAAAATAAATAAATTTGTTTGATGATTTTCTAAAAATCTTGTTGTAGCAAGATGGAAATTTATTTTGTTTATCATCGAACACATTCTGAGGCAGACAAACAAAATGAGTCACTCTCTCTCTCTCTATACTATCGCTATTACAAGGGACATAGCTCTTCTGAACCCTCCTGTCGGATCGTCGCATACCTCTTCCATTGAGATGAGCTCGTGCGACAAGCCTCTCTACACATTCTCATCCTTCTTCTGTCCAACTCTCTGACCCCAAACTTAACAGCTATGCTTAATCTTACATGTACTCTACTGGTAAAGTCTGGTGACATATTTTCCTATCTTCTGATTTGTGATCTTCTGTCAATAGGGATTATGGGAAGTCTTGAGTGGTGGCGCTTGAAGATAACCAAATCTTCTGACAGGGTAGGGGTACAAGTCACTATTTCCTAACTCCCTTACTTTCTGTTCCCTGTTTCTCATTTACTACTCATGTCTAGTTTTCTCTCAAATCATTCCATATCAGCACTTATTGATGAAGTGACCTCTTCTTTCTTGCCTATTAATTGTGTTGTTCCTTAGAGTCCTGTTTCATCTCCAACTTTATTTTCCTTTTCATCAATGATCTTCTCAGCTGCAATTATTTCAGCTTTGTTCATTCTTATGACCATAACTAAACTCTCCATTCTTCAACTCATTTCAAATCTGCTCCCTCTTTTAAATCTAGAGTTGCCTCTCAACTTCATCTTTCTTATCATAGTTGATCTGGATGTGATTTCCGGGTGGGATCGGCTCAACCTTTTGAAATTCAATCTTTAAAAACTCAACTTCTTCATATCTCCCTCTCGACAAACCTTCCAACTCTCTTATCTCCTTCAAAATCTCTCCCGTCTCATCTGTGAACAACAAATATTATTGATCTGAATATAAGCTATAAATTGCCTTGGAAATCTCATTTCACAGCGGTTGCTGAAGTGTCTTCAAGGAAACTGGAAGTTCTGTTCAGGGTATGAGAGTTTTTTCCTTTCGAAGTAACTCCATTTACATACAAGTCTTGCCCTTGTATAGAGTAAAGGTTTCGTATTTCGTGGAGGTCTTGTTCCACCCTTCTTTCGGATAGGGTTGAGTCTTAGGCTAAAAGACAAATAAACTGTCCCCTACTTTCAAACTCCCTTGACTCTCCATCTGTGTGTCGCAACATTGGCACACTATCTTTTTTCTATACGTACTACAGCAGCAGGTGAAAGAGGTACTTGACCTCACATTCCACAACCATTGCGTTGCCCTTGTAGCATAAGGGGTACCATGCTTTCGCATAAATTTTATATGCATATTGGAAAAATTTAGGTTTGCTTTGTGGTGGCTCCTCCTTTTCTTTCGCCTCTGTCTGTGAAACTTTCCTTCATCCGTTTTTTCCAGTTGCATTTAATCTTCTCTTTTTAAGGCCTCTAACAGGACTCACCTGCGAGAATTGCATTAAGCTTGGGCTTGGGTGGGCTTCCTATATTTTAAATTTCTGCTCCCTAATTGAAAGGAGCCCTGTTAGTGAGTGGTTGCAAAATGTTAAAATAACAAAACAGAGTTGGAACACCTAAATTGTTCAACTATTCTTCTAAAATTTGAAAATAATAATAATAATAATAATAATAATAATAATAATAATAATAATAATAATAATAATAAAGTGAGAGTTTTCCAATTTCAAGAACTTTGACAAATCTTAGATATGAGGATCGTGTATGCATTTTGTTTTCTTTTCAAGATAAAAAATAATTAATAGGATTTTACTTTTAAAATTTAATTCGTACTTGAAAGTACTGGATTTTTTCAAGTACATTATACAAGTATAAGTACTTTTTTTGGTTTCTGAAATTTCATTTCAGTTGATTTCAAATGGTTATAACATTCATAAAAATAAAGAGTTGTACAATATTAATGTTGAAGAACTCACTTTACTATTTAAAGTTGGCTGCTCCTCCTCCTCCTCATCCTCTACCAAGTTTAAAACTCGCAATACCTTACAAATGGTCACAAGAATAAATTTGGGTCAGAAATCTTATAAAATTTTTACTATTTTTTTAATAAATAGATATATTTATTTTTTTATATATAATTTTTTTGTTTACGCTCAAAGATTTTGCCACATTCGAGGAGGGGAATTCTCAAAGAAGTTTCCTCCTAGGGTCCGCATGAGGGATCGAACCAGCACCTTTAAGCACAAATTCAATCACTCTACCGTTATACCACGGTAGAGGCGTAGTTTTATAAAAGAAATCTTGAGAGGATTTACCAATTTTGTCAATACTGTGGCTAAAAGAGTAAAGCGATCGGTTCGAGTAATGAGGGTCCCTTGTTCAACTCTTTGTACGATTCCTATAGGAAAGAACTTCGTAAAGAGCTTTCCTCTTACAATAGGGCAATGCCCGTCAGGCACAAACCTCTTTTTAAATAAATAAATAAATAAGATAATTAAACCTCAGTGCAATATTATGAAAATTCACTTCTAATTTTAAACTTAGATTTTTTATATCTTGTTGTTATCAGCATAGTTCGAGATTAATGAATAATAAAAAAAAAAAAAACTTTGGGACGTATTTTATGAATAAAATGTATAGATGGTATAACTTTTTGTTATATGTGGAGATAATGAACTTCACATGTACCGAGGTTAATAGATGTTTAAATAATTTTAAGAATCAATTATTAAACCTCGTAAATCGAACAGTGAAGTTTATTTAAAACTACAAAACTTCCTCAAAACTACAAAATGAAAACGAATTCCAAATTTTTTTTGGTAGTTGTGGTAACCATTGCGTAAACGATGTCTTAGAAAAATGATCAGTTACCATAATAAAATTGACTATATTCATTATAAATTCTAGTATAATAGTTTCATTTATTTTTATTTTTTAATTTGTAAAATGCTAAATAGTAAGACTTAGTCAAAAATATTTGCTTGAATCGTTAGGTTGGGTGAAATACACATCATACATTAAATAATTATTCTCAAGGGTTTTTACTATAATAATAATAATAATAATAATAATAATAATAATAATAATAATAATAATAATAATAATAATAAAAAATAAATAAAATACTTTAAGTTCACCTTTACAAAATTTAATTATATATTTAGCGATCCTCTAAAAAATTTTTTAGAATGACTCCAATGGTTTTGGCAATTACAGTTTCAAAATTGGTGTTCTCTTTCAGTGTGAAATGAGATTTAAAATAACAATGGGGAAAGAAGTTACTTTTGTAATAATAATTATTAATAAATAAGTAATCTTTCAACAACAGAAAAATAAATAATGAATATTATGGTTTGGAAATTGATTAACTTTGGAATTTGAGTGACAGTACCCCACCCGATTGGGAAAAATATCCAAAACCGTTAATTCGGAAAAACTAATAAATGTGGACAAATTTTTAAACACAAAAAATAATGATGTGTGTATGTGTGTGTGTATGTGACGCCATCCACTCTGCTTTTAAATTATTTCATTTCAGTAAGCAAAATCCTACAACGCATCCGCCACAGGTCAAAAACCCTTTATTTGGTAACTCGCAACTCTTAACCAAGTCAATTCAACAAAAATAATTAAAAATAATGCTAAAATGTAGTGAATAAAATTAGAGTTCTCTTTCAGATGTAAGTACAATCCCATTGTACTTCTCTTTAACAACAATTCAAACAATAATCATAATTGTTGCAATTATTCTTTATGCAATGGAACTGATACAATCAAGTTAAAAAAAAATATTAACTTCATTTAATGGCATAATAATACTAGTATATTCAAACATTATTATTATTATTATTATTATTATTATTATTATTATTATTATTATTTTAAGTATCTATAAAACATTAAGCAAATTAATACTTAAAAGATTTCACAGACTATTATTATTATTACTATTATTTTAAGTATCCATAAAACATTAAACAAATTAATACTTAAAGATTTCACAAACTATTATTATTATTATTATTTTAAGTATCCATAAAATATTAAACAAATTAATATTTAAAGATTTCACAAAACTATTATTATTATTATTACTATTATTAGGTCTATAATGGCCCCCTAGTGACAAGACAGCATTCATTCTTAGGAAGTAGTTCTTACTAGACTTCTCAAACAAACTCTCATGTAAAAGGGAAAGACAATGAGCAAAATATACCTACTCTTATTATTATCATTATAATTATTTTTATTTCAGTTAAATATATGATTATTATTATTATTATTATTATTTTATTATTATTATTATTACATAATTTATTTTGGTACTGTAATTCTAATGTATTTTTAAAAGTACTTTGGTGAATAAACAATGCTTAATTGATTGCTATGCTCATTATATTATTATTATTATTATTATAGTAGTAGTAGTAGTTGTAGTTCCTAATTCAGATCCTACTATACACTATTCTAATAACTGAAAGTACTATAGGTACCCTAGACACAAAAGTAAATAAAGTACTAGAAAATGTTGTAACATGGGAGCAGGCAAACAGGCTTACATTGAATTTACAGAAAAAAAACTTGATAACAAAAGTTTAAAACTCCTAATCACGCTAAATATTATGGCAAGAATTATAATCTTAAATCGAACCACATCTGCAAAACTATCAAGAGTTATTCTCCATGACAAACTCTCCTTCAAAGAGCACACAAATATTCTTATTAACAAACTTTCATATGATAATTATGAATTTCTAAAGACAAAAAAACTTTATTCAAAAATATATACTAAAAAACCTATATTACGTCCTTTTTATCACACCAACTCTACAATTTACCGGTACGCAGGTATTATTAAACAATATCTGCTACAAAAACCTTTGATAAAACTACATAAAAAATAATTCGTGTATTTTCTTCAAAAATTTAACTGTACTCAAACTACAAGATATGCTCACTTTTACAATGACTACTCAAATTTTCAAAGTCATAAACGGAATGTCAAATGAATTACTGACATATTTAATAAAGCATAAACAAAATGTCAGAACATTTTCGCAGCACAAATTCACAACACAGTAAGTAAAACAAAATACGCTAACAAAATTACGGAGTCATATCGTAGAAGGGCATTGAACAATGGAATGAACTTCCAAAATAGTACCCAAGAATTAGCAACACTTCCTACATTTCCTACAAGTGCCAAAAATCACTTGTTGTCAAAATACTAAAAAGGAATCCATCTTCTCTACACTTATTCTTCCACTAACTCCAATTCGCTACTGTAGTTATTATTATTATTATTATTTTAGTATTATCATTAATATCATCATCATTATTTTTATTCTTATTATTATTTATTATATTTTTATCATTTTTATTTATTTTTACTATTATTTCTTTATTAACATTATAATTATTAATTATCATAATAATTATTTTTCATTTTTCCTATTATTATTATTATTATTATTATAACTACTGCTAATGGTGTACATACTTAAATTATCAACCCTGTTTCTACTGTTGCAAACAATACAGATTTAAAAAAAAAAAAAATATCATATATCTATAATCTACTATTATAAAATGTTAATAGTAGTGGCGGTGATAATTATTCTTTATTACTATTATTGTTACTATTATAGCTATATTTTCATTAATTTAATTATTAATTTTAATATTATAACTAATATTGTCATCATTATTATTATTATTATTATAATTATTGATTAATTATTAGCCCACAGTTTATTTTATTATTATTATTATTATTATTATTATTATAATAATTATTATTGTTATTACTGACATTAATATTAATATTATTAATGATAAATGTTCATGATGTATAAATTTAATGGCCTCAAAGGACGAAATAATCCCTCAAGAACCCATTTAAGTTTTTTAATAATAAATGAATTTGTAAAAGATTTTTGTTATTGTTATTATTATTAGTAGTATTAACTGGAAAACAAATAAACATTAAAGTAGTAGTAGTAGTTGGTGTTGTACTAATAGCAGCCTAAAAAAGGAGTAAGTAAAGTATTTAAAAATTTGTCACTTGTGATTTAATGTAGAAATGTTTGTGAAGAAATAAGAGTGATGATGCTCACTCCAAACACAGACTTTTATTACTATTTAATTAAATGGCAAAATCAATCAACCCACAAAGTTTTACAATTATTCAATTTAAAACTCAAGTTCAAGCTCATCATATATATATACTCGTATATATATATATATATATATATATATATATATATATATATATATATATATATATATATATATATATATATATATATATATATATATATATATATATATATATATATATATATATAGATGCTGGTAGGGAAAGACGAGAGGCATACATAAAATCAAGTAGCATTGATGGAAAAATTTCGCTTCGAGATTATTTGTCAACGATTCCCGATCCACGTTTCTCGGTGTGTTCAGGTCAAACACCGGAAAACAAAGGAATTAAAGATTTTCCTATACTTTACATTTAAAATACGTTAGAATGAGGATTGCAGTTAAGTCTATGGTCTGAGGGGTGAGCAGAAAAAGAAAGTATCTGCGTGCAAAGACGAGTGGCCAGAGTTCTCCACGAAGGGTGAAGAGTCTAAGTAGAGAGTTCATAAGAGTAGTATTCGAATGAGTAGATTGAGAGTGAAGCACAGTTCGAAGGAGAGGCACATAGAGTATGGGAGATTCAGTAAAAGCAGAAAAGATTCAAGTTGAGTTGTGTAAATGGAACCATTACAGATAAGAGATTATAGCCTATACAAGAACGACTGAAGTCCCTATACAGAGCAAGCGATTTTGGTGGTGAGAAGAAATTCTTAAGGTGTTTCTGAATGCTAAACCTTTTAAAAGCTTGTTTTGTAAGATAAACAAAGTGACCCTTCAAAGAAAGATCACAAACATAGTAAATATTAAAAATATTGACAGAAAAAAATGTGGTTTTGATGATATAGTTGGTTATTATATCTAGTACGTAAATGAAGGGAGGGAAGGTTTGAGTTGCTCCACGTAATTTTTCTACTGCAATCAAGAAAAAAGATCAAAATCTCCAAAACTCATATTTAACTATCAAATCTTAAATTTATACAAGGAGAAACCATCAATGGTGGTGTTGCACAGAATCGGACATTGAAAGCCAGCAATTCGCCATCAGGGTTTTGTCAATTTTTTCCAAGTAGAAATGGTAGTTCTATATTTGGTCTTCCTTGGACTAAGTTAGTATCAAAAATACGAAAAAATATTA
>SEYY01022061.1:5000-7500 GCA_009176605.1 Armadillidium nasatum | reverse complement strand
GTGTGTGTGTGTATTAATATTATACATAATCTTCAGAATTCCAAAATGCATAGAAACTCCTATACTCCTATACGATATATATATTATATATATATATATATATATTATATATATATATATATATATATATATATAATATATATATTATATAATATATATATATATATATAATATTATATATATATTTGTGTGTGTGTGTGTGTGTGTGTTTTTGTTTGTATAGATAGGCCTTAACATATATATCGCAAAATTGCGACACTTCAAAATACTCAAAAGTTTTTTTTTTTCTTTTCTTTTTTTTTTTTTCTTAATTATAGAAATGACGTCTACAAATAAATCATTTACAACAAAAGTTTTTAAATGAAGAAAATTTTTAGAATTTGAGGCCACTCAATTCACTTAACCGAAACAAATATTTTTTTCCGCCTATCCCATTTTAAGACTATCAAAAGGAAGTAGTGGTAATAATAATAATAATAATAATAATAATAATAATAATAATAATAATAATAATAATGTCAAAGATTCCTATAGTGACCCTCAGGGAACTTTTTTTTTAATGGTTCATTGTTAAGTTATTATATCGAATATTTCCAATTATATATATTATATATCTACATTAACATAAGTTAAAATTTTTTTTTTACAAAGTGGGTACGTGTGTGTGTGTGTGTGTGTGTGTGGATTTTGTATGTGAGTATAGTCTGACTCTTAATTATTTTGGATTCTACAACTTTGCATACAAGCTTAATATACTGATTTGTTATATTAACAGAATAAAAACTTTATTTAATCAATTTATTAAATATTCCTATAGATTGAAAATCACAAAAAATAAAATTAAATTTTATTCAAAATTAGTTGTGAAAGAATGCATTGCTTCTGAAAATTAAAATAATTAATAAATTTTTTAAAATAAGGGCCTAAACTGTATATTAAATTTTGTAGATAGACCCACGAGATTTAATAATTTTAACAAATTTTACTGGTTTTTTGAATGTTACCATAATGAGGTCAAGTACAACTTCTGTCTACTTCTGTCTTACAGAAGAGCGGTGAGGTCTGAATAGTGTCTGCATTCATTAGTTAAGGTCATTGACTGAGAAGTACCAAAAAATATTCAGATCGAATCTGTCATGTGCATTTAAATCAAACAGTTAAACACCAACCGTCTAAAACAGAATCAAGATTTAACATACCAATTAAAATTTTTTTTCGTAGTAAACAAGTGGTTTTCTAAGACGAGGCACGAACTCTGTACAAGGAATAAGCTATATGACATTTCCTGTTTTTGAAATGAAAGTCATAATAATAAAACCTAAATGGTAAACACTATGATCAAGTCTGTTTAAAATTCAGAGTAAAAAGTCCAAATCCCTTTCCAAATATTAACTAATTTTCATTAATAACCAACAATCAACTGAAAATCGATTGCTTTTTTCGAGCAACAAATTCTGAGGGAATGTTCGTTTTCTCCATGAATGACCCTTCACGTATGTCCTAAATGAATGACCAACTGAATGGGTGGAGGAAAGGGTACCATTAACCAATCCCCTCCCCTACCTCTCAATAATTCCATTTCTGAAGATCGAACGTTAGATTCGTAAAAATACACTATATTTGTCCCAATAATAATAATATAATAATAATAATAATAATAATAATAATAATTTAATCTCCGAGGAAGGGTATTAGCCTTTTTCCACCATCTTTACTTTTTTTTTCTTCTTTTTTTGTTGGACTCCGGAAGGTCGAGCTACTCAGCGCATCAATTTACTAAGCAAGTGCTCCAGTTCTTTGAAGCAGTTAAAAAAAAAAAAAAAAAAAAAAAAAAAAAGGGAAAGGTTGCCAACCCTGTCAAACTCGCAATCAAACTCATATATAGAGTAAAAAAAAAAAAAAAAAAAACAAATAAAGATTGTAGATTTTAGTCTAAAAACAATGCTGAATATTTGCCGTACATTAGCGATTTTCATTGTATGAAATTCGTCCCAAGTTTCATAAATAACAAAATAATGATTTATTTATATTTTTTAACCAACAAAAAAAAATTTAAAATTTAATTAAATAAATGCAATAAAAAGTTTTATTGATCATTAAATTTAAAAACATTCTAATTTTCTGAAATTTCTGATAATTCAGACAAAAATGGGAGTAGTTTTCATACAGAGATGTATCTAATGTACGGGTGTGGAAAGTCTAAAATACATTTACAATATCAAATACAGTTGAGGTTGCCTCCTCCTTCAGACGAACCTCCCCTTCTTCAGATATGAGGAAACCTTTCAATTTATTCCCATTGTCCTTTTGTTTCTTCATTTCCTTCTCTATACTCTTGACCTCCTAATTTTAGGTCATCCATTCATCTCCATCTTAATAATAATAATAATAATAATAATAATAATAATAATAATAATAATAATAATAGAAAAATGCAAAGAAAATGAGAAAAATAGCATCAGACCGAGATAATAATATGATAAATTCTTATCAGAAATGT
>SEYY01022060.1:27500-46177 GCA_009176605.1 Armadillidium nasatum | reverse complement strand
AAAAAAATAAAAAAAAAAAAATAAAAAAATAAAAATTTTCTGAAAGTATTTATTAACACAAGTTTTACTCAAATTTATTATTTTTTTTATACTATTGCCTGCAGAGTTTATTATATATCCTATTCACTACATTAGCCTAAGAATAAACATTGTTCTAGAGTTAATATTACTTCTAGCTTAATAACACTTCATTTCTATATATTAAACTATGTAGGAATGTTTTCTAGCCAACGAAAAACGTTTTATATTTCTAGATTGTTTCGTGACGAAGATGAATTAGGTTCTGGCTCGCAACCTTTGCATGACAAAACCAAACTTTCGTGTCCTTCTCTCCACTCTCTCAGCAAACTTTAATGGAGACTTTGCTATATATGGACATTATTTACATTAAACTACTTTATATATAATACTATATATATATATATATATATATATATATATATATATATATATATATATATTTATATATATATATATATATATATATATATATTATATATATATATATAATATATATATATATATATATATATATATATATATATATATATATATATATATATATATATATATATATATATATATATATATATATATCCTCAGGTGAGCAAAAGCCAGAGGTCTTCTAATTTCCATCAGAGTTGGAGGAATGTCGGAATAATGGTCAATTCATGGCCGACATGTCCCGATGCACTGCGTTTGAAGTTGTGCAAGTCAAAGGAAGTTGGGAAAAATAGATAAAGAATGTGTGTTCAAAAATTTTCCGGGAGAGTGTGTATGAAAGATTGAGCATAGCGGTTAAGTCTGGGGTCAGAGAGTTGGACAAAGAAAGGATGAGACTGTGTAGAAAAGAATTGTCGAAATATATATATAAAATATATATATATATATATATATATATAATATATATAAATATATATATATATATATATATATATATATATATATATATATATATATATATATATATATATTATATATATATATATATATATATATATATATATATATATATATATATATATATATATATATATATATATATATATATATATATATATATATATATATATATATATATATATACAAAATACTGCCCTTCAGGCTATCACGAGTTCAGAGCAAGTGATGCTGATAACTCAAACTCCTCTGATGAGAGCTCGCACGACTCCCGAATTTACAGTCGCAGTTTCTGACTCAAGAAAATAATCTATCGAAGATTAAAATTTAATAAATACTAAACTCTACAATTTTGCCTTCTTATAAGAGAGGCTCTCAATAACCAAGTTGGTTTCGAAAATTTTTATAACTCTAAACGTATCTTTATTTAAGCTTCAGATGAGTAACCTTTAGAAAGAGCTATATAAGTTTTATGTTCATATTAAAAGCTAAAAATTTCTACATGAAACTCACCGAGGTAGAACTGGTTACACCAGACCAAAGATATTCTTGACCATTGTTGAAGTGCACACTTTGTTGCAATTATATAAAGCCAATCTTCTACAACAATGTTAGGATTTTGGTTTACAAGGAGAGGGCACACACAGGGGGAAGAAAACTCATTCAAACAGAGACCTAACGCACATCCCTCAGGTGGGCACAGATGTTAGCCTTGAAGAGTGGAAGATTAAATATAGGAGGAAAAATAGATGATGGTAGAGAGTTCCACAGAACAGAGGTGGCTGGAAACAATGACGCACCACAACGTGTATAATCTTTATGATAATCCTGGTTGTACTTGATCAGTTTCTCAGTATTTGTTTTGGTTGCAAAATCTTATTGATCATTTCCGGTAACTTTTGCTGTCAGCATTATCGACTTCGTTTTGATTAAGCAATGAATTATTTTAAATAACTTTCCTGATAGACTGGGTTTTTTCATGAGTATATTGTTCATTCTGGGTTATTGTCCTCATTGTTATATTATCCTTGTAATCATCGATAGAATTTAAATCCAGGAGAGAGATATCAGATTAATAACATCAGAAAAGTAAGAATAAATCGATGCACTGAATTTTCATTATTTCAACCATAAACATTTCCTTTTGAAAGAGGTAATTTAAATTCAGCATTAGACTTTCTAGAACGATAAAATAATTAATGCAATAGACACCAATATTTTGAAGGAAAAATTAGGAAAAGCTTGAAGTTCTTGATCTTCCAATAAAGGGTAAAGTGACCAGATCCTTTTAAACACAATCCTCATCCTTTCCTAGAGTTTTTCACTTATCAGTTCAGTAAACAGATGCCGCCCTTACGAGGTTCAGCTAGGTTATCAGAGTGATACTAAGCATCATATACTATATATATATATATATATATATATATATATATATATATATATATATATATATATATATATATATATATATATATATATATATATATATATATATATATATATATATATATATATATATATATATATATATATATATATAGCGAGATGTGTCTTTTATTTGGTCCTCGTTCCTGAAGGTGAAATTTGGCAGGCCTCTAGCCTTTACCCACCAAGGATATATATATATATATATATATATATATATATATATATATATATATATATATATATATATATATATATATATATATATATATATATATATATATATATATATATATATATATATATATATATATATATATATATATATATGAAAGAGAAAGGAAACACTTGTAGTTAAACATGATTTTAATTCCCTCCGATTTTTACTTGGGCTCATATTAAAATAATTGGTGGATAACCAAATTGGATTTTGAAATTGGATTTTTTTTTTCCTTTTTGCCCAAAATATTCGATAAAATAAAATGCTCCAAAAATGGCCTCGAAGCTTTGATGAGAAAAACGCGATAAGGGAAATGAGTAGAAAATGAAAAGAAGAAAAAAAAAAAACTCGAATTATAAAATTTGAGGGAAAAATATAATGAAAAGTGTATTAACAACAAGAGGAAAATGTTTAAATATAGTAAGTCTCTTTACATGTACTGATATATATATAAAATATATATATATATATATATATATATATATATATATATATATATATATATATATATATATATATATATATATATAATATATATATATATATATATATATATATATATATATATATATAATATATATATATATGTTAATGATAACTTCTTCGGCGGGTGATGGGGACATAAAGTAAGAAAGGGTGTACGTTTTCTGGGGTACATTCCATTCTTTTTATTCTTCAACTAATAGATATTAACTTTGGTTTAACTTTGTTTTTTATATTGCTATCGGTGGCGGGGATTCGGCATTCAGGAATTTTAACGGTCTTCAAAATATAGAAATTAGTGATTCTACACTTCATTTGGAATCGTGATAAATCCATTTGTAGAGATGCCAAATAGCTTTTTATTGTATAAATTGCAACAATCTTTCTGGTTTCTCTTTCTCGCACTATTTTCTGGTATTTATAAATAAAATATAAACTCTAAACTTTGTTAATTCCTCTTCCAGTTTAATTGTTTCTTCCAATAATATCATTGTTGTTCTCTGTTCTTCTAAAGCTAAACTTTTCTTTCACAATTTTGCTCTAATTCTTCTTTAAAGGCTCCTGGGCTATTCTCCCTTCTCCTCTTCCATTCAACTCATAATTCATGACATTATAATTTCTTCTAAGGATGTTAATTTTTCTTATTCTGAGCATTATACCAAGGAGGCATATATCAACGGAATCCCATATGTGGTTCTTAAATTTGTGTTTCCGAACTTGCAACCTGCAAAGGCAAACTGTTTCTCCAATGTTTATCAACTTCAAACATTCTTTCCTATACTTGATTCTTGCTCACATTCAACTTGGATTGAAAAAAGGGGTTCCCTGTCAACCTTCTAATCTAGTTCTATTACTTTACTATTTTCTAAAGTGTTCAAAACGATCTTCAACAGGAAAATTTGGAGATTTCTTATATCTTCTGCAGAGTATAAAATCATAATCTTATCACAGTATGATCTAATCTCGTATTGTTCGTAATGTCTTCCGCTTTTAGTTACTTGTGATATGCTTTCCATTGTCTCTGAAACTTGGTTCCCAGCTCTTCGACATTTCCATAAATCTTTTGCTGTGGCCTTTGACATATAGAAGGTTTTCTACAGAGTCTGGCACAAAGCTTTCATTTCTAAACTTTCTTCTTCGATATCTATCGATATCTATGCTTCTCTCAGTAACCTCCTCTTCGAATATATTCCTATATATATATATATATATATATATATATATATATATATATATATATATATATATATATATATATATATATATATATATATATATATATATATATATATATATATATATATATATATATATATATATATATATATATATATATATATATATATATATATATATATATATATATATATATATATATATATATATATATATATATATATATATATATATATATATATATATATATATATATATATATATATATATATATAATGAATGGTAGAATGTAATTACATGAATCAGACTAGAAGGTATTGTGTCGCAAAAAATTAAGAGAATTATTTCCCTTTACGCGGAACAAAAGAGATCTTATAAAGGAAATTAGACAAATAAAGCGAATAATAAAGACTCAGATAATGTTACACTGTTCTCTCTCTCGACTCTATTTTGCTCGATATACTCCTACATAGGTTATAGATAAACATATATGTATATATTATTCACAAGCACACACACACACACATATATATATATATATACTATATATATATATATATATATATATATATATATATATATATATATATATATATATATATATATATATATATATATATATATATATATATATATATATATATATATATATATATATATATATATATATGTATGTGTATGTGTGTTGTGTGTGTATGTGTGTGTGTGTGTGTTGTGTGTGTGTGTATGTGTGTGCATGCGTGAGTATGTGCTTGTGTATGCGTGTGTGGTTTTGTAGCTGAACGGACTCTTTATTCTGAAGCTAAAAAAAATCAATAGATAGATAGATAGATAGATAGATAGATAGAAAGAAGATATGAAGAAGAAAAGAAGAAGAAGAAGAAGAAGAAGAAGAAGAAGAAGAAGAAGAAGAAGAAGAAGAGATAATGTTTTGTAGAAATAAAATGAAATGATAGGAAAAGTTTTTCTTACCAGTAATAAAGTTTTGAGAGGCGTGAGGGAGTTACGTAAACAATTTTCCTTTTTCGAGATACTTTTTTTTAAAGGTCTTAATTATCATCTTTTAAGAAAAATGAAAGAAAGAAAAATTATGAGAGAAAAATAAAAAAAAAAAAAAAAAAAAAAAAAATAAAATAAAGATAGAAAATAAGATAAAAACATACGAAAAATAAGTAAATGTAAATTTAAATTGAAATAAACAAAACAAAATTAAAATGTGGAAACAATGCGCTAAGAAAAATAATGTAAAAATATTAAATAAATATAAATATATAATAATATAAATATAATTAAATAAAAGAAAATATATTCAGTGTCGGATAATTTATTTATTTTTATATTCTAGATTAACTTTTCAAATTCTAGGTATTGACTATAATTGAAGATACGAAACCTCAATTGGAGGTGAAACGCTTAATCAAAAGATGTTAGTCATGTTACAATCATTTCACGGTTTTTACTTTTATGCCTTTACAAGATTACACTGCAAAAAGTGTCCCAAGGAATTCCCAACGAATCGATGGGACAAGTGGCAATAATGTCACATCGCATGTCCCAAAGATTTGTTAGGACATCGGTTGTGACAGAAATTTCGTTGTGACAAAAGTGCCACTTGTCCCATCGAAATTTGAACCTCCTTTCGTTGGGACTCTTCATTTTGTCCTAACGAAATTTTTGATTGTCTCAACAATGTCCCAATAAAAATTTTTCTATTATAATTTTTGCAAACCATATAAATATAATATTTAAAATAATTTCTAAATGCAGAAAATTTCTTTGTAACAATTTTTTTTTGTATTCAGATGCCATATAATTTTAATTAAAAGTTTTACTTCATTTTATTGATATCAATATTTCATAAAATCAGTTACATTTTAAGCATAAAAATTCATAAAATTTCTTTTTTACATCGATCAAGACTTATTTAAATAATAATATTGAGTTTATGAATATACATAAAAGGTCTATTATACTTTTTGTAATTGCAGTAATCAGTCAGATTTCAGGTAAAAAAAAATTTTCAAATATGTTTAGCGGAAATATTTAAAAGTGTTTTAAAATTGGAATATCATTTTAATATAAAAGATTTTTAAATACTTTAGTGTAAAGTAATCTTTATAAACACTAAAATTTAGAATGAAATTAGAAATAGTAAAATATATGAATTAAAACCTTAGAAAAGTATTATATGCGGTATACATAAAAAGGAAAACCAAACATAATATTATTGCTACATATATATTACGGAACTTACAAAAATATTGTAAAAATTATACATATAATAAAGATTGTTATTTATTAACCAAATGATGGGAAAAATAAAAATAAGAAATTTCATATTTAAATAGAAAATGAAATAAAAATAATCAGTTATTTAAACAAAAATTAATACCTATATATTTTTATCAATTAAAAATTTAACTCACATGAGTTGATATTTCAACACATAAGGGTGGCTCAAATAATGTTTAAAATGCGTACTAATTTTTCTGACTGTAAATTACTTTCAAAGTTTGTATTTGTTAAAAGGGATTGCAGCAGCCCTAAATATTGGCCATAATTTTGGGGATAAGATAGATTTTTTAAATAATAGATGCAAAATGAAATAATTGATGCTTCAAGCATACAGAATTTTTCAAATTTTACACACTGGTTCTTGGAAATCTGTATTATACAATCCCCAAGGGAAAAAGTGTTTTCAACCCATAAGCATGGCCCATAATAAATACTGTTGGCAATGTCCTCGAGTGATGCATATTCTTTTATAAACAAACAGTCAGTGTCTGGGCCAAGATACTGAACAAGATCCATCAGATGATTAATTGACATTTCCTTCTTAAGTTTCCTACAAAGAGTTTTCAAGCACTCGCACATATCTGAGATATTCTTCTTCATGATCAATTCGACTTCTTGCACAAGCTGTGAAAAGAAACAGCATTGAGTTCATAATGTTATATTCTATTACACACATCAAAAACTTTAAACTGATAATTGACAGCAAAATGATAAAGTATTCAATTGATACTTTTTAATTAAAAGTATAATACGCTAGCAAATATTAAAAAAAAAAAAATTTAAAAGCTATTTGAAATACATCTCTCAATTTTTACAACTAGACTAGAAAGATTTTATTTACTAAATTTCAAAATGAAACTATATACTAACTTAAAAATAAAAATAATGACAAAATTGGGTTTTGAATTATTAACATTGATATTCCTGTAATATAGACACCAAAAAATTGCGATAAATATTTGTAAAAATAAGATATTTGATAATCAAATTATACTAGAATGAATTTAGAATAAAAGGTGAGAATAGTTATTATACATACAGCTTGCGGATGATGCAGGTATTCAGGATGGTTATCTTCATCTTCATTAATTGCTAAATCTCTTCGTAATGAAAAAGTTTCTTTTAAAGCATGTAGAAGATCACTGATTTTCCAGTCATTCAAGGAACGATTCTATATATATATATATATATATATATATATATATATATATATATATATATATATATATATATATATATATATATATATATATATATATATATATATATATATATATATATATATATATATATATATATATATATATATATATATATATATAAACTAGATTCATTTAAAGAAATTTCTTTTGTTAAAAATTAGAATAGTCTATCTTTAATTGTAATTTCATTAAAATATCAAAAATTAACTTTGGAAGTGATAATCACCTTCAAGATTTCAAGGATTTCTTCTTTACTTAAATCAAAATTGTAATTGCTTCTTCTCAACCTCTCGCGTCTTTTTCTTCTTCTATCTGAGATTGTTGTTGTGAGAACACTCTTGAGAAAAAGAAAATAGAAAATAAAAATTTTAAACTTTAAAATTATAAAAAGTAGTCTATACTATACAAATATGTAATTTTGAAAGATTGCTAGATTAAATCTTTGAATATGTTTGCTCATACCAGAGGACCCTTAGATCTGTGCTTTCTCAAAAGATTTTGAGGCTCTTTTAACATCTTTGGGTAGGTTTCTAGAAGTTTCCTTTGAAGCTGAGAATACCCAATGCCCTGCACATTCCGATTAGACGACATTAACAAACTTTCATTACTGAAAAAAATTAAGATATTGAACCTCATTATTGGGGGTTATTTATTATACACAATATAAAAGAGTGAACACAAAGAAAAATACACTTACTAAAGCTTCAGTTTCACTTTTATTACCATAAGATTTTAAAATAATTACATTGAAAAATATGAAGGTTAAAATAATTTAAATATATTACTTCAAGCAAGAGGCTTTTCACTTTACATATTTCATAGTGAACTGTGTAAACAGCAATAAATTTTAACGTTACTTACTCTAAATAATATATTATTTCATTCACTAGGAGGTTGAATATGGTCTTTCGTTCTGTTCCTCCAAGATCATCTCCATTTAAATACGGCATAACTTGTGAACTGAAAGTAGGAAGTTTAAATTTCGAAAACAGTATTTCCTTTATGGTTTGTTTGCCAGGTGTTGCAGCTCTATCACCATCATCATGTACACTAAACTGCAAATCCAAAGTGACGCTTAAAACCTTGAAAATATACTTCATTAATTACTGAGTGAAAAATTACAAGTTAAATAATTTTAAATTATCTCTGGATAACGAGAAGAGGGAATCATAACGTGTAACTTTTTTTCAATATAATAACATAAGAGAGTATCGGGCATTTCTAGTTCGGAATATGTTATGCATATAATATCACAAAGAATATTGCATTCATAAGTCATAATTGTTTTATTATACTTATTGCTTACTTTTTTACATACAAAAGATATTTTACCACTTTTTAGGACAATTTCTTCAATAAACAATATTGTTATTTTTTCTTCTTGTTTCAAAATAAAATCACCAGCTCTGTAAGACTTATTATTAATAACAACATCAGACAGTGTAAATACTGAATTGTTCATATCATGATCCTCTTTAAATATGTTGGTACAAAGTTTGCTTTCACCAACAATTTTATAATGTTCTGAAACATCAAACTTTGGTTGTCCATTGAAATGGAAAAAATTGTAAGTTAATTCCATACAAAACATTTCACTAACAGAATATGATAAATTTTTGTAATTATACCATTTTTTTTTGCTTTATTACATTATGCTTGGCTTCCTGTCTTATACATGATATGTAACGTCCTGGGCCATGTGTCTTTAACTGATCAACAACATGCAATAACATATGCATTTTTGGTATAAAATTTTTACTAGTATACAATTCAAGAAATAAAATTTGATGATTTCTTATCAATTTCTTACAAACATTCAATGTCGAAGCAGACACTCGTTGTGACCATACTATTTTTGTAATTGCCAAGATTAACTTAAAGCATTTAACATTTGCATTGTTTTGAACACCTTGCAAATGTAAAAATATTGGTAAATGTAAAGCTAATACAAAAAGGGATTTTGAAGTACTTTTTACATTGAAATCATTTGAAGAAAAGGCTTTGGGATATTCAGAGGTTTTAATGCTTCTGTGATATTTAAATGACTGTAGACAGTTATTCAGTTTTTCTCGCTGAATTAGTTTTTCCCTTCATAAGTGAAGTAAGCATAAGTTGAATTTCCTTAACAACAATACCTTCAAACAAAACATGCATCGGATCAAACAAGGAATCGCGTATTGGGTTGAAATGTTTAATATCAGAAAGCATTCCCTTATGGTTTATTCCCCATTCACTTGACAATGCTTGATATTTTTCAAAATTTGAAGTTCGAACTAACTCTATTTTTTCTTCCCTTTCAACATGTTCTTTAAACGTTCTAAGAGAACACTGTTCATGATATACCTTTTTATGATATGATCTCGAATCCTCATTACATTTATGACAATTCTTAATCACAAAAGGGCTAAAACTCTTTTTAAAATCCTAATATCTGATGCAAGGCAAGAGCATCTGCATGAAATGCATATAAATATCCATGGAATAATTTTCCACAAATTTCAATTCCAGACTGCAATAATTTTAGATCATTTTTTAACACGTCAAAAAATTTTGACATATTATCTGCTTTCTGTAAAACTGTAGAATTTGCAACTCCCAAAAAATAAGTATGTGAAATTTTGGATCTTAACTCTGGTGGTATATTTATGAAATTACAATAAACCAAACATAGTTTATTATAACCTCTATTCTTTCCTAATGGATTACACAATTCTATTTCATCCATATATAAAAATATTCCAACATTTCTCTCTCTATATTGTGCAGGACCAGGATGAACAGAAAAATTTGAACCATCAACAATATCTTTCATCACACAATTCGTATAATTAGAAGAAACTGGCGAATTTAAATATTGTTGTAAATGTGGATGTTGCAGAAATATTTTTATGATTTCAATGACTGAAACAACATAGCATTTAGTATCTTCAATCATTATTAGTGTGGGCCTTAGTAAAATACTGTTTTTATTCAAGAATGATTTTCTTTTAAAATCTGAATTAATTTCTGGGAGTTTCTCATTCATAATATGCTCAAAAGTTGAAATAACTTTGTCAATAGCAATTCGAGGAACTTTATGCTTACACTGCAACTCGAGTGAAAGATTCCCAATGAGCGATACTTTATCTATATTGGAAAGATCAGTTATAACTGGTTCTGTGATAACCTCACTATTTAAATTTGTTTCAAAATTTTCTAATATACATGAATGCTTCAAAAGGCTTAAAGAATTAAAAAAGGATTCTGTACAGATTAAACACTTTGTTGGCGTTTTGGACTTATCGAAATGAGTTTTCCTAATATGAAGTATTGTTTGTTTTTTATTTAAAAATTTGCAGTTGCATCTACAACAAATAAACTTATACAAACATCTCACCTTCTCAGCAACTGGTTCTTCACTATTGTTTTCAATTTTGTCACGCTTAGTTTCACTGAATGAAGTACTGGGTAAATCAATGTCAATTGGAACAGAAACAGGAGAGACGGAAACATTTTGGAAAACTACCTCTTCATCACATGTTTCATTGGAACTTGGCTCTATATATATATATATATATATATATATATATATATATATATATATATATATATATATATATATATATATATATATATATATATATATATATATATATATATATATATATATATATATATATATATATAATATAAAAAAAAAACTAAAAAAAAATTTTTTTTTTTTTAAAGGAAAATTGTGTAATTTTTTTTTAAAAGGAAACTCTGGGTGGTTGGAGGCTGGATAACTACAATAATTAACTTAGCCAGATCATGATATATATATATATATATATATATATATATATATATATATATATATATATATATATATATATATATATATATATATATATATATATATATATATATATATATATATATATATATATAAGATTAGTTCCTAGGGAACCTTACACGAATTATAAAACAATGCTAACAACGTAGGAAGAAATATAATGCACATGAATAATAAACTTCAATAATCAGTATAATAAATAGTTAGACATTTCAGATTAATATAAAATCCATCTTCAATATTTTCTGTAACAAAATCACAATCAAATTAATAGTAAGTCATAACATGCATGACAAAATAAATAAAAATTTTAAGATTAATGATCTAGCAAACGATTAAGGTTAAAAACACAGGTTATAAATTACAAATGCAAATTGTGAAATGAATGTTGTCGGTGTATGTGAATATGATGGTGGTTGGTTATCTTCCCATTTTCTCTCCAGAACACTCTCCCTTACACAACTACGCCATGTCCCTTAACCATCCCCTACATACATTTGATTTCAGCCTTTTATCCTCTTGCCCTACCGATTCTGACCGAAAATCCTGAAATCCCTCTATATTAAACGTCTCAACCCCCAACTAAACTCAGCAACCTCATCCGTCCCCTCCTAATCTTTTGACCTTTCTCCTGCACTTTGTACATCAATACTTTTCTATGTAATCTCAATTCAGATGTCTTGTGCATTCCTTTTTTCTCACCCATAACCAACTAACTTAATTTTCACATACACTTAGTACATTCATTTCACAATTTACCATTTGTAATTTATAACCTGTGTTTTTAACTTTATTTTCAATATTATTAATCTTAACTTTTTATTTATTGTGTCATGCATATTGTGACTTACTATTAATTTGATTGTGATTTTGTTACAGAAAATATTGAAGATGGATTTTATATTAATCTGAAAAGTCTAACTATTTATTATACTGATTGTTAAAGTTTATCATTCATATGCATTATTGCTTCCTACATTGGTAGCATTATGCTATCATATATATATATATATATATATATATATATATATATATATATATATATATATATATATATATATATATATATATATATATATATATATATATATATATATATATATATATATATATATATATATATATATATAACATACCTGACTTAATTTCATGTTTTGATGGAGAATGGTCACAATATGCACATTTAATAGAATTATTTTCTGTTACATACTCAATGCAAGGGCATTCTTTGCATTTTCCTCTGAATGTTCCAAAAAAATCCAACATGATGAGTTACAAACTATATATATATATATATATATATATATATATATATATATATATATATATATATATATATATATATATATATATATATATATATATATATATATATATATATATAGTCAGAGTGGCATTAATCATGAAAATATTATTAGGGATGGGCCAGATTACTGAAAACCAAATTATTTCTAAATTTTCAAACACTGAATACTGAATATCCAATTTTTATTATACAGCTAAAAATACCAGATATTCCTTTAAATTCATATCAAGTGCCAGTTTTATATATATATATATATATATATATATATATATATATATATATATATATATATATATATATATATATATATATATATATATATATATATATATATATATATATATATATATATATATATATATATATATATATATATAATATATGACTTGGAAAAAAATATGGAAACATGGTCAAACACCTGGTAAATGCATTAATATATTTCTTGCATCTTAACCACCTGAATTCTTCAGGAAATGGACAAATAGAAGCCCTGGAAGATGCATAATAGGATGTTATACCATTTCTCATACAAAAGTAAATGAATTTCCTGTAGGAATGCTGGGGAAGGATAGTGATCACTAACCAAATTCTTTCATATTGACCACAAAGGCTCTTGATATTATGGTCTGATGATTGTAGGGTCCAGGGAAAACATGAAACCTTATTTGCAATCTTCAAACCATGACTGGACAGCATAAAAAGTATTAATTCGGCCTTATATCTGATAAATGGAGTTAGCATTAAGAATGAAACAATCTTTGCACCATTGGATGAACCTCGTAACTCAAGATGCTTGCAAAATCCCTTACAGTTACTCTATCATGAACTGTGATAACTGGGACTACAGAGTACCATAATAGGACATCTCAAACCATGATGGAACCTCCTCTATGCTTCACTTGTGCATGACATAAGATAGTACAGATCATTTCCCTAGAAGGTGTTCTCCATATGTAAACTTACTTAGAGAGGGGTGTATAAAGGTTGATTCATCTGACCAAAGTAGTTTACCATTGGTTGGCAGGCTAATCCTTATGAGTATTGAACTACTCTCTCCACTTTCTGACAATCATGGCATTTACAAATGGTTTAGCAATTGCAGAAAACCCATGAATATTCAGTGAAGAGTTCTTTCCGCAGTATTTTTTTTTTTTTTTTTTTTTTTTTTTGGTTACAGTGTTTTACTGGTATTAAGCTTAAAAGTAACTCTTGAAGTTACTTTTTTAATTTTTCATCACAATTCTTTGCAACGCTCATCTAATTTCGATTTAGGTACACACTGGTGCTTTCAAAATGATTCTTTCCAGAAGCATAATATAGACTCATGACCTTGGATACAGTATCTGGAACCAAAAAGTTTCCATAATAGAAACTAAGTTTAGACATACTGCACCTCACATTTACCTGCCCACAGAGTAACTGACACATATCAATGTTTAAAGTTACCTATCACATGTTACACAAGACTGTGATAACTCTTCAAAATTAAGTAGTTCACATTATACACATTTACTTATTCTTCCTTTCTACTGTTTATTTATTTTTATTAAACCCATATATATATATATATATATATATATATATATATATATATATATATATATATATATATATATATATATATATATATATATATATATATATATATATATATATATATATATATATATGAAGAAACTTCAACATTTTTTAATGTTTATACTTATATGAATAATTGAATAATTTATTCAAAATTCATATCTATAAAGGTAGTTATACAGAATAGAGTTGTAAAAAACAGAACAAAGATAAAACATATTGTACATTTTAGTTCCTATAATGAAGAATTTTATTTTATTGGATATCCATCTAGATAGCCAGTTAAAAAATAAAATTAATAGTAAATTAAATGAGCAAATATACAATTTCATCAATATTAAGTACTGTATATCACTGAACCTGTAAGATAGATATTCCTTTTTTTTTAATGAAAATTGTTTAAGCTGAATGTTTACAATACCTAAGCCTATAAAATTGTACATCATAATATCAAGTCAGCCTAATATGAGTTATAAAAATATGAACATAGTTGGTGGCAAAATTTTTATTTGGTTTTAGCTTTGGAAACTAAAGTTGATGAAAATTCTGATTATAAAAAAAAACTATTTTAGTATAGTAGTTAATTTTCAAATTTATTTTTATGGTAAAAATTAATGTTTGATTTTATGAACTCTAAGAAAACATAATAAATGAAAATTCACATAAAAACTATAAGAAATCTACGTATAGGATAGTATTTCAGCAAAATATGTGACCTATTTTAAGTTTAAACTGGAAGCTAAGAACAGGCAAAAAGTAATGGATGAATGGACACATTTTTCTTTTTGTATATTTTAAAACAAAATAGTGAAAACTTTGTAACATTATTAAGCATATATCACGTTTACAAAAAGCTTACTTTTTTAAGTCTTAATAAAGTTTATAAAATTAACTACGTCTCCTATACATAGTTAATGCAGCCAATAATATATTCCATCATAATTTAATCTTAGATTGACATTCCCCATCTACCCTTCCTATATATATTAAAATATGCTGAGAGTCCGAGTTCCATTTTATCACCTTTATGCTCCTCGATCTATATGACCTTTGTGTAACTTCTGCTAAACTTTTACAACAGATGTAAAGCTTGAACTGAACTACAATGCAATCAGTTTTTCTACAAAAATGAGCTGTAGTCTTTCATTTTATAACACTACCACATTTTCAAAAATATGAAATGATTATTTCTGTATATTAGTTTCATGGTTCAAGAAACTAAGTTCATCATAGGCACTTTTCCTTCGTTATCACATAATGTAAACTATAAATTACCAAATTTTACAATAAATTAAAAAATATGTTTGAATTGCATATTAAAATACCAGGAATTTTTAAAAATCTGTCAATTCAAAAAACTATTAACCTTACCTTTCTTACATGCAAGGAAACAATCATGGCGCTGCATCTATATATTCATACGCGACAGGTTAAATATACGCATGAAAAACTAGTTCTCTTCAATTTTCAACTACTTACGTTTAGTCAACATAAATACTTAAAATGTAATGATTTTTTAAAAATTTGTGCAATTTTTTTACATCGTAGGCAAAATTTATACACCTATTTCAACATGTATAATGAAAAAATTTTAGTTGTGACTTCGAATTCAATGTCTCAACAAAAACCAAAAACAATATTGTTGTGACGTCTCAACGATGGCTAACGAATCGTTGTGTTCCCAACGATGTCCCAACAAATCGTTAGGACTTCTTTGGGACACTTTTTGCAGTGTATTGTTGTCTATCCTTTTTTTTGTTACCATCAGAGGTTAGTTACTCCAAGCCACCTTTTTTGCCTCAATTAACTACAGTTATGTGAGGAGTCTTTCAAAGTGAAAAAAATTAAAGGTGGAGTCCTCAGCATAGGAGTTGTTATGTGATGAAGTAATAGAGAGAAAATCATTAGTGAAAAGTAAAAATAATAATAAAAAAAAAGATCTGAGATGCAACAGATCCTTAAGAAACATACTATTTATAGATTTTAAAGGAAGAACGGCTGCTTAGAACCAACAGAAAGGAATCATAAGAGAAGATAGATTCGAAAGAACGTTTGATAAATCAAAATTTATGCCAGACTCTATAGCAATAGATATATCTATATATATATATATATATATATATATATATATATATATATATATATATATATATATATATATATATATATATATATATATATATATATATATATATATATATATATATATATATATATATATATAGCGAAAGATTAACCGAAACACCGAAGAGAGGAGGACCTAGAATCAGAAAGAAGGGGAAAAAATCATTAACAGAGCGTTCTTTTCGGAAGCCATACTAGCGTTCAGAGATAAGATTAGAAGAATTGAGATATTTCCAAATCTTCTTGCAAAAGATCTGTTCGGAAACTTTAGAAAGAGTTGAGAAGGGTACCCCTTCTTCGGCACAGACTGAATGAGAGCACATTTCCAGCAAGAAGAGAAATTCGAAATAGGAAAACAGGGAAGAAATAGTTTACCAATGCAGGGTGGTTTTGAGAACCACAGGAGTAATACCATCAGGACCGTACCACTTCTTAGTGTTAAGCTTAGAGAGAGCTGTAATAACATCTTTAGAAGCAATTATAATTTTAGGCATAAATGAGTTGAGGGGGTTGAAGGAGAATGAATAGCTCCGGAATCGTCTACGATAGAGTTAGAAGTCAAACGTTTTAAAGAAGAGTTCAGATATATATATATATATATATATATATATATATATATATATATATATATATATATATATATATATATATATATATATATATATATATATATATATATATATATATATATATATATATATATATATATATATATATATATATATATATATATATATATATATATATATATATATATATATATATATATATATATATATATATATATATATATATATATATATATATATATATATATATATATATATATATATATATATATATATATATATATATATATATATATATATATATATATATATATATATATATATATATATATATATATATATATATATATATATATATATATATATATATATATATATATATATATATATATATATATATATATATATATATATATATATATATATATATATATATATATATATATATATATATATATATATATATATATATATATATATATATATATATATATATATATATATATATATATATATATATATATATATATATATATATATATATATATATATATATATATATATATATATATATATATATATATATATATATATATATATATATATATATATATATATATATATATATATATAGGCATTGAAATTCAATTCAGTAAAGAGATCAAAAACCAGAAAATAGCTTTCAATATTTGTTTTCCAATCAACGAAGAGAGAGAGAGAGAGAGAGAGAGAGAGAGAGAGAGAGAGAGAGAGAGAGAGAGAGAGAGAGAGAGAGAGAGAGAGAGAGAGAGAGAGAGAGAGAGAGAGAGAGAGAGAGAGAGAGAGAGAGAATATGCGTTAAAATGATTAATTTGTCATATGATGTATAAAATTCATTAACCTATTTATGAGAGTAGAGTTGCTCACAGAAATAATTTGACAAAACATGCAAAACAGTTATATATATATATATATATATATATATATATATATATATATATATATATATATATATATATATATATATATATATATATATATATATATATATATATATATATATATATATATATATATATTAGTTTTCAAGAACCACTTTATTATGCTGGAATAAAAAAATTTGTAGGATGTTAAAAATTTGAGTTTTCAGTTTACGTTTCGGCTTGATAACTTCAAGCCCTCTTCAGAACTGATATTATAGTAGAGAAAATTGATAGAAGAAAAATAACTACTATAACCTAAAGTTTTTGAATACGAAAATAAAACTTAATGGAAATGACTTATTGATGATTTTTATTTAAAAATATGATTTATTGTATTAATTGTTATGAAGGGAAAAAAAAAAACACTTCAGATGTGTTGAAATTTTTGATAATTTGTATGCAAAAGATTCGGTAAGTTGGTTAAGTAATTTTTTGTTAGATGAAAAAAAGTAATTTCAGAATTGGTACTGTTGATTTTGTGTCAAATTATTGTGGTATGTTTAAGATGGAGTTGCTATAATTTACCTTTTAAACCGTTAAAGATGTTGGGAATCTCAGAAATTTAAGGTCTTATATATATATATATATATATATATATATATATATATATATATATATATATA
>SEYY01022059.1:27500-32500 GCA_009176605.1 Armadillidium nasatum | reverse complement strand
ATATATATATATGATCTTTTGATGTGGAAAGAAAGATAGGGTCATGTAGAACTAAAAAATCTATCCCATGCATTTTGTGTCATGAACATTATATGATATAAACTTTCTTATATATAATATATCAAAAAGAACATTAAGCTAAAAAATACACTTTGCTAATGAATATTAAAAAAATAAAGGAAAGAGTAAACAATTAAAAAAATAAAATAATATATAATAAAATATATATATATATATATATATATATATATATATATATATATATATATATATATATATATATATATATATATATATATATATATATATATATATATATATATATATATATATATATATATATATATATATATATATATATATATATATATATATATATATATATATATATATATATATATATATATATATATATATATATATATATATATAACGATAAAGTAATCCAAACATCCAAACAATGCCCTTCATCACTACTTGGGAGTTGGTGGCCTCCTGTGATTTGGTTGGTTCCACCAAGACCTTGATGCCGGCTTGCCCTGGTGCACGGTTTTTTTTATTGTCTTTAATTTCTGCGACATTCACGGTCTCTTGTCTAATTTCCACTTGGCCAAACACCACCTCTCATCTTCTAGACATCATCTCTGTTTCTTAACTGAAACTCAAATATTTGAGTGCTCTGTTTCCTCCGACTGTCTTTATCATCAATTTCACTCAAAGGCGGATGTTGCGCATATGTGCGCAACGATGTTGTCTGTTCTCGTATCTCTAATTTGGAGTCTTCTGAATTTTCTACTTTTATGGTTTAAACTTTCTTGCAACTCTACAACTAAAATTCATTCTGTCTACTTGTCTTCTAACTCTACAGACTATCCAAAATTCTTCGACTATATTAACTGCAAAAGAGAACACATTCTTTCTTCTCCTTTCTCTGAAATCATCATTTTAGATGGTTTCAACGTCCGCCACCGCCAATGGCTTTAGTCTAGTTCTCCTGATATAGCAGGTGAACTATTCTATCCAGACCAACCTTTGGCAGTTGGTGCATCTCCTACCCGTTTCCCTGATCGTCTTTGTGATGAGTCCAACATTACTGATCTTTTAATAAGTTTTTATCTTCCTCCTTAAGCTGTTAAACTCTTTTCTCTTCTGGATTCATTCGATCACATTCTCATCTCATCTTATTCTTTCTCTTCAAGTCTTCCGC
Organism: Armadillidium nasatum; assembly: GCA_009176605.1. NCBI lineage: Eukaryota > Metazoa > Arthropoda > Malacostraca > Isopoda > Armadillidiidae > Armadillidium > Armadillidium nasatum. The sequence continues at coordinate 31,293 of SEYY01022059.1, read as the reverse complement.
AAGAACGGGCTCCGCCTTCGGATAGGAAACGTTTCTGGTATTTTTGTTTCACTAACAGGCCTGATGCATTTCTCTCAGGCATGGAGGCGAAAATTCCATATCATTTCCCTTCTACTAAACCTAACAAAGCTTCGTTTAACTCTGCTAGTACTCGTGCTATCTCCCTCAGGGATGCTGCCTTCAGGGATTATCATAGTCTTCAAACTCCACAAACTCATGCAACTTATATTTCATTCTGGAATCGTGCAAAATCTATTCTCTGCATCACCAAAAACTCATTTCTTCATTGTAAATGCAATATTCACTCTGGTTTTTCTTCCTTACACCTTTTCTGGCATTTTGCAAACAAATATCAACTCTAAATTTGCTTCTTCCTCTTTTCCTTCTCAAGTATCTTCTGACGGTACAAATGCCGTTTTGCCTTCCTATAAACACGAAATCTCTCAAATTTTTGCCTCTAATTCAACCTTAGACGAATCCGGAGTTGTTCCTACTCCTTCAAACCCCCTCTAATTTATTTATGCCTAAAATTGTAATTTCTTCCAAAGATGTCATTTCTGGTCTCTCTGAGTTTTACACTAAGAAGGCGTATTGTCCTGATAGTATCCCTCCTGTGGTTCTCAAAACTTGTGCTTCCGAGCTTGCAAACTATTTTGTCTTTGTCTTTCGCCTTCAGCATTCCCTTCTTGCTGGAAACTTGCGCTTTTTCATCGTGTGCCAAAAATGGGGAACCTCTCTCAACCCTCTAACCACCGTCCTATTTCTTTAACCTCCGTCCTTACTAAGGTTTTCGGATTTATCCTTAACAGGAAGATTTGGAAACATTTCATCAATACTTCTAATCTTATCTCTGATGGCTAGTATGGCTTTCGTAAAAAAAAAAAAACATTCTGCTGCAGATATTCTTTCCCTTCTCTCTGACTCTTTGTCCTTCGTTCTTTGTCTCGGTAAATCTTTAGCTCTCGCGCTGAACGAATCGAAAGCTTTCGATAGAGTCTGGCATTAAGCTTTGATTTCCAAGCTTCCTCTTTCGGAATTTATCCTCCTCTCTGATTTCTTTTCGGGCCGTTCTATAGCAGCTGCTGTAGACGGCCACCCTTCATCCTTTAATTAATAGCAGTGTTCCTCAATGATCTGTCTTATCCCCAACTCTTTTTCTACTTTTCATTAATGACCTTCTCACTGTTACCTTCATTACTATTTAAATTTCTATGACGCCTCTCCCATCCGAAGTTAAGAAACGCAAGAAGGATAGCCTTGGAGTAAGTGACCTCTGATCTATGTCCTATTTTAAACTGACTTAGAGAAAACATGATTGTTTACAATGCCTCAAAAACTCAGTTCCTCCACCTCTGTATTCGACACAACCTTCCACACAAATATGATATCTTCTTCGAAAATACTCAACTAAAAACTTCATCTCTCTTTAAAATTCTCGGTGTTTCTTTTTCTCGTGATCTTTCTTAGAGATCACATTACTTCTCTTTCTAAACAAGCTTCTAAGAGGTCAAGTGTTTTGAGGCGTTTTCAGAATTTTTACCCTCAACCCCAGTTGCTTGCTCATTATAAAGGTGTTGCTTGACTCTGTATGGAGTACGCCTCACGCATTTGAAGTGGTTTTACTCATACAACTCTCTATGAAAAGGTGGATTCTAGGGCTTTTCGTCATATCAGCTCTTCAGCTCTCACTAATTCTCTTCAGTCTCTTTCTGCCAGCAGAGCTATTGCATCACTCTCTCTCTCTATACTATCGCTATTACAATGGACGCTGCTTATATGAACTATCCTATCGCATTCTTCCTCTATTGAGAAAGGCTCGGGCGACACGCCTTTCTACACAGTCTCATTCATTCTATGTCCAACTCACTTAGAGAAAACTTAGAGACTTAAGTGCTATGCTCAGTCTTACATATACTCTACCGGTAAAATCCTGAGCACACTCCCTTTATCTATTTTCCCAACTTCCTATGAATTACACACCTTCAAACGCTGTGTTTCGGCCCATGTAGACCTTTAACTTGACCAGATTCCCGGTTTTTCCTAACTCTGGTGGTAATTTTAGTAGGCCAGTGACCTTTGCCCACCACGAGTGAAATAAAATATATATATATATATATATATATATATATATATATATATATATATATATATATATATATTATAAAAGACAATTAAAAACACAATGATGTACAGTTGCCGTTATTATTTATATATATTCTTATCTATAAAGAAATTTCTAGGACCTTCATAACAAATTTCTTTCGCTTTTAGTTGATCTTTTTGTGAGCTTCCATCTCCGTTTCCACTTTTGGACTCTGGGGATGGGGGGAGGTATAAATCATCGCTACTTTTCCATCATTGAAAAAGATCATTCAAGCAAGAGGAAAGGCAATTCGAACTCTTAAAAGTGGCTATTTGGAGATAATGTCACTTAATTTAGGTTCTTTTAATCTGGAACACACCTTCAGTTTAGCACCAAAAAGTAAAGCACACACGCTCACGCTCATTTATACACACAAATATATATATATATATATATATATATATATATATATATATATATATATATATATATATATATATATATATATATATATATATATATATATATATATATATATATATATATATATATATATATATATATATATATATATATATATATATATATATATATATATATATATATATATATACTGATAATAACCGAAGTGGACCATAAACTACAATTGCTGTTAGTTTAGCCAGGAAAAATATTGCAAGGAATGAGTTTATGGACAGACTTATAAACTATATAGAAAGACAGTAAAAACAAAAGTAGTCAACAAAAAGAGTAAGTAAAATTCATTGCAAATAAATTGATTACAAGCTGAAAATTTTGTCCGTTAAAAGAGAAAATATTTAAAGTTTTTACTAGGAGAAAAAAGACAATTAGGAGAAGTTTAGAATTATATTCTTTTTTATGAAAATTAATATTTATTAAATAACTGGAGGAGCAACAAAACATAACATTTTGTTCTTTTGAAAAATTTAAAGTCAAAAAAAAAAAAAAAAAGTTTGGAATGAAATTCCAAGAATGACTATATAAACTACACAAAGAATGGAAATTTCTTCAAATGAAGAAATTTCAGCAGTTAGTCACTTTTGTGACCAACATTGTTTCTTCCAAATTTTCTTCAATGGACGAAATTTTTTACTTCAAATTTTGAAGTAAAAAAGTTTACAAAAATTTCTACAATTGATGGTTTTATTTTCATCATCCGATTTTCGGTCGAAGGAACTAAAAAAAAAAAAAATTTCTTTTCCGAAGAATCAAAAAAATCGTCGGATTATGAAAATAAAACCATCAATTGTAGAAATTATTGTGAACTTTTTTAAAAACATTTCAAAATTTGAAGTAAAATATTTCGTCCATTGAAGAAAATTTGAAAGAAACAATGTTCGTCACAAAAAGTAACTCTAACTGCTGAAATTTTAATTTTCTCTGTACTTGATACAGAAACATTTTTCGACCAATGAATCCAGATATTTCTGCACAGTGTATTCAAAAGGAAAAAAAATCTCTTTGATCGCTGTTTTCCCTTCCCAGTACCATTGTATAGATACTTAGAGAAAATGCTTGCAACAGACAACTACCTTACATGCCTATGGGTATGGTGTCATGATATATATATATATATATATATATATATATATATATATATATATATATATATATATATATATATATATATATATATATATATATATATATATATAATATATATATATATATATTATATATATATATATT
>SEYY01022059.1:0-12500 GCA_009176605.1 Armadillidium nasatum | reverse complement strand
GATATCGACCTCTCTTCTGATTGCTTTAATTAATGGCAATGAATTTGAAGGAGAAATGTCTTTCACGAAACCAATTAAAGAGATAAACGAATGATTTAATGAAGCAATTTTAAATTACTCATTAAAATTTTTTATTATTATTTTCATTTTAATTGAGGATAATGAAAAATGTGAGAAAAAACAGACTATATATATATATATATATATATATATATATATATATTATATATATATATATATATATATTATATATATATATATATATATATATATATATATATGTGTGTGTGTGTGTGTGTGTTTTTGTGTATGTGTGTGACCTCTTGTGTTGCATGTGCCTACTGATATCTTTGTTAAAAATGATTTTAAAAGAAAATTTTACTTTTCGGAAATTTTCAAGAAATGTATAAATTTTTTTTTTTAATTCCAAATATTGATTTCATCTTTCCATTTTATTTTATCACCTTCATTTGGCATGCAACTGACGACTTTTTTTCTATTAAATTATTTTTTTACATTTATATTTAAGAACATTAAAAAAGCTATATTTAGCATTTTTAGCATTTTCCTGATAGGCTAACAAAACCTAACCTGAATAACTTAATCTAACTTATCTTCAACTCACCTAAACTACCTAATCTATATTAAAAAAAAAATTTAAAAATGTACATAAAATCTAGGATTTGAAAATATATATTTCATCAATTAATCAAGGATTAGGACATTTTTTGGCCAGTTTTTACCCGAATATTGTTTGTTTTTTTTTTGTTTTTTTTTTTTAAATAAAACTTTAAATTTTCACAATAGAAAGATAAATCTTGGTACATCAACATAATTGGGGACGATACACATTATTGTATTCTTGTAAAATTTCTGAGGGGCTATGGTTTGGGAGATAGCCCATCCCAACTTCAAATGACCCCAGTTCAAAAACTCCACTGCGATTTTTTTTAATTTTTTCACGAAAGTTAGGAGAATGATGCAGAAACATTTTCATCTAAGGGTTGTTTTTAATTGAATCACTCCCTCATGGTGTTTTCATGGCTTTTATGAATTTTTAGCCAATATTTTTTCCAAAAATTCATAAAAACCATGAAAGCACTATGAAGAAGTGACTCAAACCATAGTCCCCTCAGAAATTTTACATGAATACAAAATAATGTATATCATCCCCAATTATGTTGATATGCCAAGTTTTATCTTTATATTGTGAAAATTAAGTTTTATTTAAAAAAAATAAAACAATATTCGGGTAAAAACTGGTCAAAAAATGTTCTAACCCCCTCATTGATTGAAAATTTATTTAAATATAAACCTTAAAAAAAATCACTCTAAAATCATTCATAAAAAGATATATCTGGGCGTATAAAATAAAAAGTATATATTATATATATATATATATATATATATATATATATATATATATATATATTATATATATATATATATATATATATATATATATATATATATATATATATATATTATATATATATATATATATATATATAATATATATTATATTTATAATAATAAAAATAATAAAATAAAAAAAAAAAAAAAAAATATATATAATATATATATATATATATATATATATATATATATATATATATATATATATATATATATATATAATATATATATATATATATATATTATATATATATATTAATATATATATAAAATTTTTAGCGTTAATAAATAGATTAATGGTAAGAAAGTTTTAATTTAATAAACTTACTTAATTTTAAAAACTTTGTTCTGATAAGTTAATTTTTTTTCAAAAGATGAATACCTGTATTAAGTTAAGACAAAATATTAAGTAAACAATTGCAAATACAAAAAATAAATAAAATAAAGATAAATGACTATATAGAATTTAAGTAATTAAAAACTTTACAGGATTTATACTGAAACAAAAGAATAACAATTTTTAAAACTTTATGAAGTTGTTAAAGAATATATATATATATATATATATATATATATATATATATATATATATATATATATATATATATATATATATATATATATATATATATATATATATATATATATATATATATATATATATATATATATATATATATATATATATATATATATATATATATATATATATATATATATATATATATATATATATATATATATATATATATATATATATATATATATATATATATATATATGTACTTTACTACAGAGCCATTCCCAAACTCATAAAAATCTTATTCAAGAACATATGTAAGCTAACGATCTCCGGTCGAGACATTATTAACAGTTTTTCCACCTCGTTCTTCTTTTGTTTCTGTGTTTGTAAATCATTGTAGCATTGCATTAAAGCATCGAGTATGTTGTTTTCTGTCGCAAAATGCAGTTCGTCGACCCCAGGGAGGGTTGGGGGTGATGGGATGAGCATTCTCTATCTTCTTTCAAGTGTTCTTTATTTTTCAACTTATTTATTACTGTCATTGCATTGTATATATATATATATATATATATATATATATATATATATATATATATATATATATATATATATATATATATATATATATATATATATATATATATATATATATATATATATATATATATATATATATATATATATATATATATATATATATTATATATATATATATATATATATATATATATATATATATATATATATAATATATATATATATATATATATATATATATATATATATATATATATATATATATATATATATATATATATATATATATATATATATATATATATATATATATATATATATATATATATATATATATATATATATATATATATATATATATATATATATATATATATATATATATATATAATATCGTATTCAATTCGGTATCCTGTAAAGACAGTGAGAATTTGGATGAAAGATTGAAAGATGCGCTAAATGTGGCTAAAGATGGTTGGACAGCTTATTAAGCCAAATAAATAATTGAAAAATATTAAAGTAAATAAAGTAATGATACAATAATGAAAGTTAAGGGAGAGAATCTTTAAAGTGGGCTTTAAAGAATTTTTTTTTTTTATTTTTTTTATTTTTTTTTTTTTTGTCTGGAATATTTGTGTCTCTGAATCTTTACCTTCATAAAACACCGTGACTACTATCTAATAGTATAATATTTTTCCTTTCTAAATTAAAAAAATATATATTTATATTTCTATAATAAACTTCAATTCCTGAGTTCAAATTATTCGTCTTAAAATTTTATTGGTTTAGTATAACAATATTTGAACAATATGAGTTGTTTTAAAGTCTAAAATGCATTTTGTCTTGATAAGACTTTGCTAAAAGACTTGTCAGTAGAAAATGATTAAAATTTCTTAGTTTTTAATTTTAAATTACTATCACTTTATGATGACGTTGATATTTTACATTATTTTTATGCTGAAATCTTTTTATAAACGGCTTTAACATTAATTTCTATAAAATTTAGTATCTGTAGTCAATCATATATATATATATATATATATATATATATATATATATATATATATATATATATATATATATATATATATATATATATATATATATATATATATATATATATATATATATATATATATATATATATATATATATATATATATATATATATATATATATATATATATATATATATATATATATATATATATATATATATATATATATATATATATATATATATATATATATATATATATATATATATATATATATATATATATATATATATATATATATATATATATATATATATATATATATATATATATATATATATATATATATATATATATATATATATATATATATATATATATATATATATATATATATATATATATATATATATATATATATATATATATATATATATATATATATATATATATATATATATATATATATATATATATATATATATATATATATATATATATATATATATATATATATATATATATATATATATATATATATATATATATATATATATATATATATATATATATATATATATATATATATATATATATATATATATATATATATATATATATATATATATATATATATATATATATATATATATATATATATATATATATATATATATATATATATATATATATATATATATATATATATATATATATATATATATATATATATATATATATATATATATATATATATATATATATATATATATATATATATATATATATATATATATATATATATTATATATATATATATATATATATATATATATATATATATATATATATATATATATATATATATATATATATATATATATATATATATATATATATATATATATATATTTCTTCCTTTCTTTATTCATTTCATACACGCATAAATAAATAATTAAATAGACATAAATATTCTACAAAATATTATAATTTTAGACTTTTCATTGGTTTCTCATTCATCTCAATACACGAGACTATTTTATTTAACGTCAAAATGTGCAGCGTAATATGTAACAAAACTTAGACGAGAGTTTGAAAACCTTTCATAAATTTTATTTCCCATCGTAAATCTTCCATTGATAATGAATATTTTATGACTAAAACTCATTAAACTTTTGAAGTTGCAAATAAAGTCATAGGGAAAATCTTTATCTTTCTATCTATCTTTCTATCTATCTACCTATATCTGTATCTATCTATCTATATCTATCTATCTATCTATTTATCTATCTTTGTCTATCTATCATCTATCTATTTATCTAACTATATATATATATATATATATATATATATATATATATATATATATATATATATATATATATATATATATATATATATATATATATATATAACTCTATATATCCATGTCTACCTATCTATCTATCTATCTCTGTCTATCTATCTATCTATCTATCTATCAATTTTTCTATCGATCTGTCCATGTATCTATCTAGCTATCAATTTATCTATCTATATATCTGCTAACCGACACACAAACCATTCATATCGCCACAAACCCATTGTGCCAGATAGAACTACCGTAAAATCCCAAAGTTGAAAAATCGATGGAGGAAATTTGCTCTGCAGCGAGTGAAATGTTATTGATTTAAAGTGTGATCAATTTGAGAATATTATCATGTTGTGCTGGGATGCGGTGTTGTAGCTGGATCTGGAGCCGAAGTCGGAGCTTCGCATTGATTTGGGTGGAATTGGAGCCGGAGTGTAAGCAAAAATATTTTTTGCTATAAATGCTGTAAATATAAAAAAGGATTCGGGAACCCTCATGTTCTGTCCTCATTTAACATAGTAAAATATCTACGAATATTTATTCACCTGTAGATGTCTATCATTACACACGCATACAAACAATATATATATATATATATATATATATATATATATATATATATATATATATATATATATATATATATATATATATATATATATATATATATATATATATATATATATATATATATATATATATATATATGTTACATCTTCACATCCAAATACTGAAGTCCTCTATTTAGGGGATTTCAATGTACACAACACTGAATGGTTGGGTTCCTCTCATACTGATTCAGGAGGGGAGGAGGCCGAATCATTCAGCATTCTCAACGATCTGGAGCAACTTATTAAAGAACCAACACACATTCCGGATCGTCCTAACCAATTCTTAAACACTCTTGACTTATGTTTCACTACTAGTCCTTCTCTCTATAAATACGCTGTCTTCGCACCTATTGGTAAATCTGACCACAACTTAATTACTCTTAATTTTCAAGCTTTCTCTTCAACTGCTCCACCTTGCCCTAAGCGTATCTTCTGGCACTTTGATCGGGCTGACTGGGAGGCTTTGCGTTGCTTCTATGCTAACTATCCTTGGATGGACTGCTTTGTCTCTGAAGACGCGTCAGTCTCCGCTGATAAGGTGGGGGCTGTAATCGTTGATGGGATGAGCAGGTTTATCCCTTCTTCGTCTAAATCTTTCTCTCCTCAAAATCCATGGTTCGATCGCGCCTGCTCTCTTGTCATTCAGGCTAGAGACATTGCGTATCGAGGGTGGAAAAACTCTCCTTCTCCTATCACTCTTGCTAATTTTCATTCTGCTCGGAATCGTTGCAGGGATATTCTTCGACGAGCAAAGCAGGCTTTCACTAAAAGAAGGTGTGCGGAGCTCCTAAACTCTCCTACTGATAAATCTTTTTGGCCTCTTGCCAAAAACATCTCTAACAACTTTTGTAAATCTTCCTTTCCTCCTCTTATTCGTTCTGACGGCTCTGTTGCTAACACTCCAACTGAAAAGGCTAATCTCTTCGGCCTCCTATTTTCCTCTAATTCAACCCTGGACGACTCCGGCAACCCTCCTCCTACTACTTCTCCTCTCAGAAGTCCCATGCCTTTACCTGTGATTACATTTGATCAGGTGCATGGGCTTCTGAAATCTATGAACGTAAGGAAGGCAAGCGGCCCGGATGGACATTCCTCCCCGAGTTTTAAGGGAGTGTGCTTCTGAGCTGGCTCCTCCCCTCGTTCAACTCTACTCTCTATGCCTCAATACTAATACTTTCACTCAGTGTTGGAAGCGCGCATTGGTCCAGCCTATTCCGAAAAAGGATAGCCGCTCTGATCCTTCTAACTATCGCCCTATAGCTCTCACTTGTATTCTGTCTAAGATCTTTGAAACCCTTCTCAACTCTCACTTCTTGAATCATCTGGAATCTCATTCCCTTCTTTCTGATCATCAGTATGGCTTTCAACGTTCGAGGTCTACTAGTGATGTACTTTCCTATCTCACAGACTTATGGTCTTCTGCTCTTAGGGATCATGGGGAGACTTGTGTGGTGGCGCTTGACATATTTAAGGCATTTGACCGGGTATGGCATGCGTCACTGCTTTCCAAGCTCCCCTCCTTTGGGTTTCCTCCTTCTCTTTGCTTACTTATGTCTAGCTTTCTTTCTAATCGCTCCATTTCAGCTGTTGTTGATGGAGCGACTTCTTCCTTTCCTGTCAATAGTGGTGTTCCCCAGGGTTCTGTTTTATCTCCTACTCTATTCCTACTTTTCATTAATGATCTTCTTAGCTGTTCATCTAATCCTGTCCATTCATATGCCGATGATCAACCCTTCATTCTTCTACTCATTTCAAATCTGCTCCTTCCTTCACATCTAGAGTTGCCCCTCGTCTTCATCTTCCCGATTCCATTCTTGCAGATCTGGATAGAATTTCCCAGTGGGGTTGTCTCAACCTTGTGAAATTCAACTCTTTAAAAACTCAACTTCTAGAAATCTCCCTCTCAAAGACACCTCCTAACTTTTCTATTTCTTTCGACGGTTCTCCCTTCTCTCCTGTTCACAATATAAATATTCTTGGCCTTAACATAAACAAAAAAAAATGTCTTGGAAACCTCACATCACATTGGTTGCTCGGGCGGCCTCAAAGAAGCTGGGAGTTCTGTTTAGACTGCGAGAATTTTTTTCTTCCTCGCAGTTACTCCAATTATACAAGGGCCTCATCCGCCCTTGTATGGGGTACTGTTCTCATATCTGGAGTGGCTCAGGTTTCACCCGTCTTTTGGATAAGGTTGAGTCAAAGGCTAAAAGACTTATAAACTGTTCTGCTCTTACTAATGCACTTGACCCTTTATCTTTGCGACGTGACGTTGGTGCCCTATCTCTCTTCTATACGTACGACAGCGGCAAATGCTCGAGGAAACTGTCCACTCGCATACCTCCACCTTTACGGCGTCCTCGTGGCACAAGGGGTGCATTGTCTGCACATGAGTTTTTTGTAGACATTGGCAACTCCAAGCTTGTTCGCTGTGGTACCTCCTTCTTTCCAGCCACCTCTGTTTTGTGGAATTCTCTCCCATCCTCTGTGTTTCCTGCTGAATTTAATCTACATTCCTTTAAGACCCACGTCTGTGCTCACCTGCGAAATTTGCGTTAGGTGTGGGTTGTGGGTATTTTATCTCTTCTATTGTTTTAGCACCCCCTCCTTGAATAGGGCTTTGCCCGTGAGCGGTGGTGAAGTGTAAAAAAAAAAAAAGAAAAAAGAAAATATATATATGTGTGTGTGCGTGTGTGCGCGCGTGTGTGTGTGTGCGCCATTGCTTATGCTTTCGTGTTTGTAATTTTAACTTGCCAAACTTTGCTAGTGTGCGAGGAGAGAGATTCGTAAGTTTTGTCATTAGTGAATGTCTGCGAAAAAAAAAAAAAAACACTTATGAGCATCATTAAAAAAAAAAAAATAAATAAATAAAAACAAAATATTGCTTTATCATTTATGCAAATTTAATTACTCAATAATTTTTCTAAATCACTTTTTCTTTCAAAATGATTTTAGTTTATTTTATTTTGGTTATATGTTCGTATGTATTAAAAAAAAACAAAAAAAAAAAAACAAAACAGATTTATAGCAAAGATTTTATGGCGAGTTTTCGTTTTCCAATTAGAAAATCAAAGTTAAAAATTAAAATTTTACTGAATTTCGACATTTTACATTTAAAAATCATTGTTATAAATAGTTTAGAAAGAAATCATGCTATTGACTTATAACAACAATAACAACAACAAAAACAAATAATAGTAATAATAATTATAATAATAATAATAAAAATAATAATAATAATAATAATAATAATAATAATAATAATAATAATAATAATGATGATGATGATGATGATGATGATGATGATGATGATGATGATGATGATGATGATGATGATGATGATGATAATAATAATAATAATAATAATAATAATAATAATAATAATAATAATAATAATAATAATAATAATAATAATAATAATAATAATAATAATAATAATAATAATAATTCAAATTAATGATAATAATGATAGCAGCAACGACAATAATAATTATAATTGTAATAAATAATAATTAAAAACAACACAATAATAATAATAATAATAATAATAATAATAATAATAATAATAATAATAATAATTATCACCTTTCTTGTCCTCATTATTTATTTTTAATTATCTTTATTTATCTAAGAGATATTATGATGATATGACAATTTGCTCATACATAAATAAAAATTAATTTTCCTTTTTATAAAATTTAAAGTTTAATGAAAATTTTTACACAAAGATTTTTAATTACAATTTCACAGACAATTTTTATTGCAAATTTGCATTACAAGGGTCAAATAATTTTCTACGCAGATATATATATATATATATATATATATATATATATATATATATATATATATATATATATATATATATATATATATATATATATATATATATATATATATATATATATATATATATATATATATATATATATATATATATATATATAATGTCAACTTTGGTGGTAAAGATCAGAGGCCTTCTGGAAATACACAAGAGTTAGCACAATGGTAAAGACAGGTTAAATCTAAAAATGGAAAGAAAGGAGATCTATACCTTACCAGGGGTGTTTATTAAAGAATGAGATTAGCAGACAAGTTTAAGAGTAATAAAACTAAACAAAGAAAGAAAAAAATTGTAAAGAGTATAGACAGAGGATTCAGAAGAGTTTTCTTCAAAGGATGACGTTTGGGAGAGAGAGAGAGAGAGAGAGAGAGAGAGAGAGAGAGAGAGAGAGAGAGAGAGAGAGAGAGAGAGAGAGAGAGAGAGAGAGAGAGAGAGAGAGAGAGAGAGAGAGAATAGAAACTTATAATTAGTAATGCACAACCTGTGCATATATATATATATATATATATATATATATATATATATATATATATATATATATATATATATATATATATATATATATATATATATATATATATATATATATATATATATATATATATATATATATATATATATATATATATATATATTAAATACCAGAATCAAAATCCGGCTATTGCTCCGATTCTTACCTAAATCATCTTTTACTCCTTCTGGTTGTTATTATTATTATTATTCATGCGCTATTTACACTTATGAAATTAATAATTCTTGGTTATGAAAAATAAGACCTACTCACTAAAAAACTCTTTGGTTTTGCCTTCTCCCAAAGCTGAACTCTCCGCTCAAACCTTTGCCTCAAATTCAACCTTTGACGATTCCGGAGCTATTTCTCCTCCTTCAACCTCCTCCAACTCATTTATTCCTAAAATTATAATTTCTTCTAAAGATGTCATTTCTGCTCTCTCTGAGCTTAACCCTAAGAAGTCGTGCTGTCCCAATGGTATCCCTTCTTGGGTTCTCAAAATTTATACTCCGAGGTTGTACCCTGCCTTGGTAAACTATTTAGTCTCTGTCTTTCTACTTCAACCTTCTTTTCTTGCTGGAAACGTACGCTCATTCAGTCTGTGCCAAAGAAAGAGGACCTTTCTCAACTTTCTAACTACCGTCCCATTTCTTTAACCTATTCTTTCTAAAGTTTTCGAATCCCTACTTAACAGGAACATTTGGAAATATCTCAATTTTTCAAATCTTATCTCTAAAGGCAAGTTTGGCTTTTGTTAAAAACGCTCTACTGGTGATTTTCTTTCTTTTATCTCTGATTCATGGTCTTCCGCCTTTCGGTATTTCAGTGAATCTTTTGCTGTCTCGCTGAACATATCGAAAGCCATCGATAGAGTCTGGCAAAAGCTTTGATTTTTAAACCACTCTTTAGGAATATATCCTTCTCTCTGTAGTCTTCTCTCCGATTTTCTTTCCGGTCGTTCTGTAGCTGCTGTTGTAGACGGCCTTCGTTCATCCTTTAAATCTATTAACAATGATGTACCTCAAGGATCTGTCTTATCTCCAACACTTTTTAATCTTTTCATTAATGATTATCTCTCAATTACTTCTTCATCTATCCACTCCTATTCTGATGACTTCACCCTTCATTACTCCTTTCAGTTTGAAAGAAGCAGTTAATTGACGCCAGAATGGTGACCTTGGAACAACTAACCTCTGATCTTCCTCGTATTTCAAATTGTTGCATAGAAAACATAGTTGTTTTCAATGCTTCAAAAAAACTCAGTTCCTTCATCTCTAAATTCGACACAACCTTTCACACAACTATAACATCATCTTCGAAAACACACAACTCAATCCTTCATCTCTCCTTAAGATTATGTGTTTTTCTTTCTCTCGTGATCTTTCTTTGAATGATCACAATACTTCTCTTTCTAAACAAACTCCTAAGAAGTTTGGTACTCTGAGTCTCCTTCAGAATTTATTCACGCCATGCTTTCTTTTTGTATGGAGTACGCCTCACACATCTGAGGTGGTTTCAGTCATACAGTTTTCCTTGACAAGGTGGAGTCTAAGGCTTTTCGTCTTAACTCTCCTACTCACAAATTCTTACCAGTCTCTTTCTGCTCGTCGAATTTTTGCGTCACTCTCTCAATTCTATCGCAATTACAATTGAGCTGCTTTTCTGAACTCTCCCTTCGCACACCTCAAAAATTGAGAAGGCCTCCCTACACAGTCTCATCCTTTCTCTGTCCAACTCTCTGTCGCCAGACTTAACTACTCAATCTTACATGTACTCTACTGGTAAAGTCTGGAACACACTCCCTTTTTCTGTTTTCCCAACTTCCTTGACTTGCACACTTTCAAGGGCCGTGTATCTGGACATGTCGGGTTTTAACACCCAGGATATGTTATTTTTTCAACTCTGGTGGAAATTGGTAGGCCTCTTATCCTTTTCCCACTGGAGATTATATATATATATATATATATATATATATATATATATATATATATATATATATATATATATATATATATATATATATATATATATATATATATATATATATATATCAGTGATGAGCGAATCGGATTCGAAGATTTTTTTCATGGATTCGGATTCGAGAATTTTAAAACTTGCTGGATTCGGATCGGATTCGAATTTGAAGGTTCATTATTCGGATTTGGGTTCGAATCCTTTCATTTAGAGAAACATCAAATCTAAATGACTATTGTTCACTGAAATATGTGATATTTTTTCAAGTAAGTTTATGTATTCATACATATCACAAAATCGTTGTTTTATCTTAAGAAACAAAATTATATATATATATATATATATATATATATATATATATATATATATATATATATATATATATATATATATATATATATATATATATACATATATATATATATATATATATATATATATATATATATATATATATATATATATATATATATATATATATATATATATATATATATATATATATATATATATATATATATATATATATATATATATATATATATATATATATATATATATATATATATATATATATATATATATATATATATATATATATATATATATATATATATATATATATATATATATATATATATATATATATATATATATATATATATATATATATAAATAATCTTTTTTTTTCTTTTCTGTCAAAAGAATCTTTTTAGCTATTTTATTAGCTGGAACTAA
>SEYY01022058.1:25000-26437 GCA_009176605.1 Armadillidium nasatum | reverse complement strand
CGTAGGCGACGTCCATAACGATGTGATACTCTTAAATGAGTACATGATATGTTATTGCGAGCTGAAATACACAATTGCAATCCGTTGTTTGTTTGTTATTTTTCTGTCTCTATTCATAATTCAAAATTCTTTAACTATTTAATTAAACTAAAAATTAAAACCTATTCGCTTTTCTTCTACATTCTCTGAATACATCATTCAGTCTTGATCTTGATCATTTCAGTATTTACCACAGCAAATTCTCTTCTTCTAGTTCTCAAGCTACAGGTGGTGAACTCGCCAACCATTTCTCTATCCACAATAGCCTTGATTAGATGATAAAGCTCACTACCTGTGTGTCTAATTGTTATGGAAATTTACAAGCAAACTAGTCTTTTCCTTAATCTTCATTACCTCTTCTCCTATTGCAAAGTTCTTTTCACCTTTGGGTTCCCCCGATCACCTTATTTTATATTCTATTCCATCTCTTTAAGTTTTCCTTAGGAAAGTCTCAAGCCTTGGGAGAGGATATACTTTTGGCATTTTGGTGGTACTAACTGGTATGATTTGTAGCAGGACAATTTTGATTTCACCCCAGCTGTGATTTTCGGAGTTTGCAGAATGCATAGCCGAGTTGACATTCGTGCATGGAGGTGTACATTCCATTTTATTTCCCCTTCAGCTAAAACTAACAAACGTTGGTTTAACTTTGTTTGTAATAAAAGGATTCGCCACAGGAACGATGCCTTAAAAAATTTACTATTGTCTTCAAACTGTAGAAGGAAATGTAATTTATATTTCATCCCAAATTGGTTCAAGTTCTATTCTCCGTAAAACATTTTTTTTCTCTATAAGTATAAATAACTTTCTGTATTTTTTTCATCAGACTATTACTGGAAGTTTGCAAAAAAAAAAAAAATAACTCAAAGTATAATCTTTTTTATCATCTAGTTTCCTTCGAAAGAACAACAGTTATTTTAATTTATTCCAAATCTGAGCTCTTTGGCTCAAGCCTTTGATTATAATTCCATTTTGGGTGATTCAAGAGCTGTTCCTCCTAATTATTTTCCTCTAATTCACTTAAAACTAATTTTTGGCAATTTTAAAAATGTTATTTTTTGCCCTCTCGGAATTTAATACTAACATAAATGGTTTGGAAGGTATCCCTTTTGTTGGTTCTCAAAACTAAAGCCACTGAGCTTGTATAATTCCTTAGTAAACTATTTCGTTTCTGTCAATCAACTTCAACCAATTCTCTTGACTTTCGTGCTCTCATTCGATTTGTCCGAAAAGTGAACAACCATTCAAGTCTCTAGCTCTTGTCACATCACTTTAGCCTATTTTTTTTATCTTTTTAACAGGAAGATATGTAAAAAAAAAATTCCTAATCTATCTTAGAACACCAATAAGATTTCCGTTAGGAGCGTTCTGCTTGTGATTTTTGATTTTAGACCCAAT